>CAUYLG010040988.1:0-85928 GCA_963573385.1 Cacajao melanocephalus
AACATACGAAAAAATGCTCAACATCACAGATTATTAGAGAAATGCAAATCAAAACCACATCGAGATACCATCTCATGCCAGTTAGAATGGCAATCATTAAAAAATCTGGAGACAACAGATGCTGGAGAGGATGTGGAGAAATAGGAACACTTTTACATTGTTGGTGGGAGTGTAAACTAGTTCAACTATTGTAGAAGACAGTGTGGTGATTCCTCAAGGACCTAGAAATAGAAATTCCATTTGACCCAGGAATTCCATTACTGGGTATATACCCAAAGGATTATAAATCATTCTATTATAAAGACACATGCACACATATGTTCATTGCGGCACTGTTTACAATAGCAAAGACCTGGAACCAACCCAAATGCCCACCGACGATATACTGGACAAGAAAAATATGGCACATATACACCATGGAATACTATGCAGCCATAAAAAACGATGGGTTCATGCCCTTTGTAGGGACATGGATGAATCTGGAAACAATCATTCTCAGCAAACTGACACACAAGAGCAGAATATCAAACACCGCATGTTCTCACTCATAGGCGGGTGATGAACAATGAGAACACATGGACACAGGGAGGAAAGCATCACACACTGGGGTCTGTTTGGGGGGCCAAGGGAGGGACAGCAGGGGGGTGGGGAGGTCAGGGAGGGAAAACGTGGGGAGAAATGCCAGATGTAGGTGACAGGAGGGATGGAGGCAGAAAACCACATTGCCGTGTGTGTACCTATGCAACAACCCTGCATGATCTGCACATGTACCCCAGAACCTAAAGTACAATAAAAAAGAAAAAAGAAAAAAGAATAGTAAATACTAGGCTATTGGAATTTTTCAGTTCCATGCTAATCTTACTGCATCACTGTTTGTAGTTGACCTAAACATCATTATGTAGTACATGACCATATACAAGTTTAGCTGGAGCATAAAGTGACCTGGGAGGTGTGACAAGAGGTAAAAGTGGTTAGAAGGCAGAAGAATAGGCAGCATCTGCCTAGTGAGGACCACACATTCTGTGCACAAAAATACTTGATGAATGAATAAATGAAGCAAGAAAAAGAGTTTGGGAACTGATTGTCAAAACTGAGGAACATGATTTCCATTTTAGAGTAAACAGTAAGCTTTTGAAGGATTTGTGCAGGGGAGTGTCACAATCAGAGTGGTGCCTTAAAAAGAAACTTTCCATTACTTAGTGAAGGAGAGACCAGAAGGAAGAGAGACTAACTAGGAACAAGGTGAGCAATTAGGAGGTGTTGCACGCCTCTGCTTCTGGTAGTGACAGGCTATATAATTTGGACTAACTGTTCCAATAAGGACAACTACAAAGATAGATGAAATATAAAAATAAATTGTCTTTATTAAGAGCTAAGAAGTGATGAAGCTAAAATCTAAAAGACAAGAACCAAGATAGGGAAGCCCAGCACCCAAAGCTACCTTCGAGAGCATTTGCTGAATCCAGAAAAACAAAAAGAGTTGTGAATCTGAGCTATTGTTGTGATGGTCTCGTAAGCAAAGTGGAGAAAAGTTGAAGCTCAAAACCCAAACAGTACAAGATCTAATAAATACCCCAGCCACTTTCAGCTGAGACTCTGAGTGGCTACCCCTTCAGAAAAATGGTGAACCAGAAGCAACCAGCTCTTGCATGAACTTACAACCTAGCTACCCACCACCTGAGTGGTCCAAAGAACCTCAAGCCCAGAACTTGAACAGGGCTTGCAGTGGTCCTTGACATGTACTGTTCTCAGGCGCTTATCAAAAACAAATGAAAATACTTTTTGCAGAAGGTTTTGTCTTCCTAGGCCTGAAATCAGTTTTAGAAATATTTTTTCAATAACATATCACTACATAATCAAAGATAACTTGTTGAGATTCGCTTGGAGCGGTTGGCAAAATATTACAGAAAATATTTAGGGAAAGCTATAGATTATAGTCTCAAACCTTTTGGAAGGCTGAAAGGTTGTATTGGGGCAGGCTGAAGGCAGCCGGCTGGTCCATTATGTTAAGTTAGGGAGAGATAGAGAAGATCAAAGGCCTTACCCCACACCCATTTGTCTCCACTCTGTTTACTCATGTTAATTTTGTGTTGAGTGGTCTCTCTGGGGAAGAACAAAGGGGAATTACCTGTTAATAGCATTTACTCTGGGCCCCCAAACTGAAAGCTTTTATTATTCGTAAAACCACTCTTTTAATCATGTTAATTATCCACAAGTCTGTTAACTTAGAACCTCTGTTGTAACATCTTGAAGGAATAAATGTGTGATGGACAGAGGGTCTGGGTCCATTGGTTGCATTTTGCCCTCCGAAATCAGCCAACGGCCATCCCTGGCCCACTTGAAACACTGTAATGGTGTGAGAGTACATTCATTCATCCGTCGTCAGGTCAGGGTCTGCAGGTCAGACTTCCACAAGTGGTGAGACCTACGTCTCAGGTGGTGACCCCGATGTGATCGAGAGCACAATAACTAGGCACACAAGTAAAAAATACATTTTAAGTGACAAGAAGAAGAAAAAAAAACAGGCAATACAAGTTCACAGAGACTTCAGATGTTAGAATTATGAGACAAAGACTCCCATCATTATGGTTTCCCATAATTGAAATAAATAAAAGATAAGCTTCAACATATCTTTAGGGAAATAAAACCATAAAAAATGACACTGCAGTTTAAAAAATAACCAACTAGGATTTCTAGAACTAAAACATATAACCATAAAAATAGAGAGTTTAATGGATGCATTTAATAGATGGCTAAACACAACTGTTAGATGTTAATAAGTGCAATGGAGAAAAATTAACTTTAAGAGAATTATTGAAATGGAAGACAAGTTAGAATAAATAATCCAGAATTCTGCCTAGAGAAACAAATTATGTGAAATAAAGGAAAAATAGGGTAAGGGACGTAACAAATAGAATGAGAGGATCTAACATACATTTAAGTCCCAAAAAGTGAGGACTCTTTCTGAGGAAATGAGGAAGATGATGGTCAAACATTTTCCAGAACAGATGAAAGCATTAACTAATCTACAGATTCTACAAACCCAATGAATCCTAGACAGGATCAATAAAAATAAATCTGTACCTACATACATCATGGTGAAAATGCAGAAAATCAGAGAGAAAGAAAGCTTTAATAATGATCAAGATCAGAGTAATGGAGTCTGAACCATTGCGGGAGTAAAATAAATGGAGACAAGGCTATAGGCCTTTAGACTCTGGCCCTCAGAATGCCTTTTTCTTAAACTTTCCATGAAAGACTATTTTAAAACTATGTTATCCATTTTATTCTTAATAAATACAATACATTTATTAACAAATCAATTGATCGGAGCAACCTGATACCTGGGAGCCATTCCCAGTTTCTTTGTCATACATGGAAGGCAGTGGTTTTATATGTCCCTTATCTCATGGGCCCTGAAAGAAATATTTTCCATAGGAATAAAACGCTAGTGGCAGCTGGGCTTTAAGGCTGGAGAAATGTGCTTTACGTGACTTTCTAAGAGAAAGGAGAATGAATGTTAATCTGTTTGTTTGTTTGTTTGTTTTTGAGACAGGGTCTCAGTTCTGTTGCCCTGACTGGAGTGCAGTGGCACAATCTCAGCTCACTGCAACCTCCGTTCACTGCAACCTCAGCTTCCCAGGCTCAAAGTGATCCTCCCAGAAAACTGTTTTCTTTAAGAAAAAGATATTGGGAGAGCAGGAAAGTCTTCTCTGTTGCCTAATGCCAACCCAACCAGAAAGCTGTTCAACAGTGAAAACATTAACCTGCTTTCATCTGTGGTATGCAATATGTCATCAACAATTTTGATCAGGTGTCACGAAGGGAGGAGTTGCTGGGTTTTAATTCTGATTCTGCAGCGTTTCTCTTTACTTTTGCCATGCATTCACAATTTGTGTAGGCCACAGCTCTCTTTCAAAGCCTGTGAAAGCCTACCTTCTAGCATCTATAGCATCTTTTAGCAGTATATTCCTCCCTTACTATGGCAGAGCAGGATCAGGGAAAATGTTCCATTAACTCTAAGATATTTATCCCAGGGACTTGCTATAGCATAATATACTAAAAAGGGCATTTGAGTATAAATCTGAAGATATAGTCACATAGCTTCTGAATCTGTTTTCTTATCTGAAACATGGAAGTGATAATAATGCCTGTTTGTTAACAGAGCAACCCTAACAGAAGAGAATTCCTATCTGTCGAAGCTTCTGAGCTCTGTGATTTCATTTCCCTCATCCTGGTCAGGTTTCTCATAATCTCCATCGGGAAGGGCTGCTGTCACTATCACTTATAGCCACCAGGGGTCCTCAGCGATCCTATTTTAATTGTGAAATGAACTTTTTTTATTTATCTAATTGTTTCCCTGAATCCGGGGAAGCCAGGCTGATATTTTCAAAAGGAACCTTGTTGAGAAACTCAGGGGTAAGCACAAGGAACAGAGACCCTTGTGAGTGAGGAGGTTTTAGTGGACAAATAGATGGCCTTCTGCTTCTAAATTTGGGTCTTAGCTGCCACCAGCTACTTTGCCCTTCAGTGGGGCTGCTGATGGTTGCCCTCTGGGCATCCCTGCCCCTGCTCCTACACCCAGGGGATGAGAAACAAAGGTCCTATACAAATGGTGAGTGGTAGCCCCTGCAGTTTTGCAGGGTGAAGTCTGTGTGGCCATATGTGGTCCCTTTGATGCAGTCTCTTTTCTAATGTGACTCTTTTCTGAGTGTCAGAGGCCTGCATTAGTCTTGCACTGGCCCTCAATTCTTATAGGATTCACGTCAACCCCCTCAGTTCCTAATTATTATACCCTTGCATTCTTAGCCATGTTCTCTTTGCTCATGTTAAATTCCAACCAAAGGCTTTTCTCTTATATAGACTTATTGGATCCGTATACTCTACATTTGTGGTAATAGAAATAATTCATAATAAGGCACTTAATCCTGTCAGCAACTCTAGTCTCTATACTGCTCAATAATGCTCCAAAACACCCCGTTACTCCATCATCTTTCTTTGTGAATAGTGCTCACAATGTATTTCAGATGCACCTCATATTACTCAGTCCCCTTTCAATGATTTGAGATCATGTGACTAGCTATAGATAATAAAATGCAAACATAAGTGGCATATACCTTTCCAAGATGACATATTAGAGACCCAGTGCATGATCCTAAGCTCTCTCTTCTTTGCTCTTATAACCCTTTGCCAGATGTTGAGATAATAACATCAAAGATGGAAGGAACCTAGATCGCTGAGCCCTCAGATATAAAAGAGAGCTGCAGATAGGCATTTGAACTCATGTGAGCTAGAAATCAAGCTTTGTTATGTTAAGCTGTTGAGATTTGGAGATTTATTTATTATTTTTCAAAGCCTAGCCTATCTTAACAAACACATACTTTCTCTTGCACTCGTGTCAACACCTGTACCATTATTAGAAACATATATGAACAACTCTTCCTTTGTGTTTTATAGGTAGCTTGAATCCAAAATATCCCAGTCTTAGGCCAGGTGCAGTGACTTGTGTCTGTAATCCCAGCACTTTGAGATGCTGAGGCAGAAGGGATTGCTTGAGGCCAGGAGTTCAAGACTATCCTGGGCAACATATTGAAACCCCATCTCTACTGAAAAATTTAAAAGTTAGCCAGGCTTGGTGGCACACCTGTAGCCTTAGCTACTTGGGAGGCTCTGGTGGGAGGATGGCTTGAACCCAAAAGTGCAAAGCTGCAGTGAGTCATGAACACACCAGTGCACTCCAGCTTGAGTGACAGAGTGAGACCCTGTCTCAAAAAAAAAAGCAAACAACTATGTGTGTGTGTGTGTGTGTGTGTGTGTGTATATATATATATATATATATATATATATATATATATATATATAGGGCTAGGCTAAGACTGGGATATATATATATATATATATATATCCCAATATCCCTGTCTTAGCCTAGTCCCCACATACCTCTTCTTTTGGGCTGTTCTCAATCTTCGTGAATGGATACTCAGTTGTGACTTGATTGTGACCTAGAAGCCATCTATGTCATTTCCCTTTATCTCTCCACTCCCCTATGCAGAAAGTCTTCATTCATTCATTTATCAAATGGATGTTCAATGTTTATTAAGCACAAGATACTTTTAGGAAAACTGGGACGTAATAATGGAAAAAAAAAGCAGTCAAAACTCTTTGTCATCAAGGAACTTACATTCTAGGAAGGGAATGTAGACAACACACAAGCAAAGTAAGTAAAATACCTAGTCTGTTAGTTAATGATAAATGCAACAGAGAAAAATATAGAAGGAGGATAGAGAACACTGGATAGGGGTGCTGGTTGAAGGGTGAAGATGCTATTTAAATAAAGTTGTGAGAGAAGACCTCATTGTGAAGATAGCATTTGAAGAGCGACCTGAAAGAGATGAAGATGCAAGTCACGTAGACATCTGAGGGGAAAGAATTCTAGGAGAGGGGACAGGAAAGGGAAAGCCCTGAAGGTGGAAGTGTGCTTGGTGTGTTCAAAAAAGAGCAAGAAAGCCTGTAAGTCTAGAACAGAATGAGTGAGGCAGAAGGAATAGGACATAATGTCAGAATGGAAGTGGAACAGTGACTTTCACATGAAGTGAGATGTAAGCCAATGAAAGGTTTTAGACAGAGGAGTGACATAGTCATACTTATGTTTTAGAGCGTTCACTCTGACCACTGCAAGGGGCAAGGACAGAAGTAGGAAGACCAGTTAGGAAGCTGCTTCAATACCTCAAATGACAGATGATGGGCTCAGACCAGAGTTATACCAGTGCAAGTGGTCAGATTCTGGAAATATTTTCAAGATAAAGCCAAAGGACTCCCTGACAGATTAGATGTAGCATGTGAAAAAAGAGAGGAGAAAAAAAAAAAAAAAAACCTCCAGGATTTTAGGTCCGATTAGCTGTGATAATGGACTTGTCATTTATTGAGTTGAGGAAGACTCTGGAATAAAGAAGTTAAGGTGGGTGTAAAGCTAATGACTTGGTGTTTTGTTTTTTATTGTGGTAAAACACACATATCATAAAACTTACCATTTTAACCATTTATAAGTATATAGTTAAGTGGCATTACATATAGTCACATTGTTTAATGCACATATTTTCCTTTCTCCCAGGCCTTGGTAGCCCCCATTCTACTTAGTGTCTCTATGAATTTGACTATTTTAGGTAGATCATATACGTGAAATCATACAATATTTGTTTTTTGCATCTGGCTTATTTTACTTAGCATAATGTCTTCAAGGTTCATCCATGTCGTAGCATGTGTTAGAATTTCATTCCTTTTTAAAGGCCGAATAATATTCACACACATATTATATATATATATATATATATATATATATATATATATATATACGTATATGTATTTGAAGTACATTTGAGTGGCTTCCTACCACCTTTTGGAAAGTTTTAATAATGCTACTATAAACATGGATATACAAATATCCGTTTGAGTCCCTGCTTTCAATTATTTTGAGTATATCCCAGCAGTGGAGTTGTTGGAGTACAAGTTTATTCTATGTTTAATTTTTTTGAGAAACAGACATACAGTTTTCCACAGTAGCTGCACCATTTTACATTCACACCAGGAATGTACAAAGGTTCCAACTTCTCCACATCCTTACCAGCACTTGTTGTTTTGTGGTTTTGTTTGTTCTGTTTTGTTTTGTTTTGTTGATAATAGCCATCCCGATGGGTGGAGAGTGATATTCCATTGTGGTTTTGACTTTAATTTCCCTAATTATTAGTGATGTTGAGTATCTTTTCATGTGCTTATTGGCCATTTCTATATCTCCTTTGGATAAATGTCTATTAAAGTCCCTTATCCAGTTTTTAATTTGGTATTATTTTTTTTTGTCATTCTTGTATTGTAGGAATACTTTATGTAATCTGGATTTTTTTTCAACTTTTATTTTAGATACAAGGGGTACATGTGAAGGGTTGCTACATTAGTATATTGTACCTAGATAGTGAGCATAGTACCCAATAGGTAGTTTTTTAGTAGTTCCCGATGTCTATTGTTCCCATCTTTATGTCCATGTGTGCCTAATGCCTGCATTAATTTGCCTAGAATTATGGCCTCCCTTTCCATCCATTTGGCTGCAAAGGACATGATCTCATTCTTTTGGATGACTGCATAGTATTCCACAGTGTATGTATCCCCCATTTTCTTTATTCAATCCACCATTGATGAGGACCTAAGTTGATTCCATATCTTTGTTATTGTGAATAGCATGGTGATGAACATATGCCTGCATGTGTATTTTGATATATTGACCTATTTTCCTTTGGGTATATACTCATTAATAAGTATAATCCAGATATTAACCCGTTATTAGATATATGACTTGCAAATACTTTCTTTCATTCTTTGTTTTGCCTTTTCACTTCTTTTAGTGTCCTTTAATGCATAAAAGTTTTGAATTTTGATGAAGTCTAATTTATCTATTTTTTCTTTTATTGACAGTGTTTTTGATGCCATATTGAAGAAATCACTGTTAATTCAAATGTCATGAAACTTTTTCCTTACTTTTCTCTATAAGTCTTGTTGCATTTAGGTGTTGGATCCATTTTGTGTTAATTTTTTATACGGAATAATGTAAAAGAATTTAGTTTTGGACATTTTACATTACCTTTGACTATTAGACATGTAAGTGTTGATGTTAAATAGGAATTTGAACATATAATACCTTCCTTCTCTGCTCAGAACATTCCTAGTGTCCCTATGATAGCCTAGCTGTTATGAATCATCTCTGAAACTAAGAAAGAAGAAAACTTCCAGAAGGTGGAGCTCATAGAAGATAAAGACTTGGAAGTGGCTGTCAGATGTGTTGATTAGAAGGCTCATTGTTAAGCACTGAAAGAGTAGAAAGCTGAGTGCCACATATTGAGGAATGGCACTCTCTCTGAAGGATTTGCTATGTGGCCTTCTTTGCCTTTTATTTTGATAGTCTTGTCTATCAAATTCTCAACCATTTGTCAACTGTTTTGGTGATGATGATGATCAAGAAGATTTATGTCTCCAACTGTACCTCGAAGAGACCACCCCCTTCCCAGGAAAGGATGTTATAACTCTGGCAGTGAGTGGATTTTACAGACAGATTTTGACTTTGACTAAGTTCTAATCAAGGGAGCATCAGAGTTAGATAGATTTAGGAGTTCTGCTTCCCACCAGTTGTGTGACCTTGGACAAGTCACATTCTCTGATCCTTAGTTTCCTCATCTGTGGAATTCAATGTTGTGAATATTAAGTGAGATATACTTAGTAAAGCAACCACAGTAGTTACTGACATAGTAATTGTTAACGAAGGTTTGATGATAAAAGAGAAATAGTACTCAGGACAAGCCAAAGATGGAATAAGGTCCCCATCAATGGAAATGCTCAAGAACAGACTACATGACTACTTGGCGGGAACTTTATAGAGAGGATTCTAATGGCTTTACCAGCTGAATGTTGAAGTCCTTTCTAATCTTCAGTTTTATAGTGCTAAGAATCCCAAGGGATAGAAATGCAGATGTAAGGCTGGGCTTGGTGGCTCACACCTGTAATCATAGCACCTTGGGAGGCTGAGGCAGGGGGATCACCTGAGGTCAGGAGTTTGAGACCAGCTCGGCCAACATGGTGAAACACCGTCTCTACTAAAAATATAAAAATCAGCCGGGTGTGGTGGCAGGCGCCTGTCATCCCAGCTACTCTGGAGGCTGAGGCAGGAGAATCACTTGAACCCGAAAGGTGAAGGTTGCGGTGAGCCAAGATCATGCCACTGCACTCAACCCTGGGTAAGAAGAGTGAGACTCCATCTCAAAAAATAAATAAATAAAAATAAGAAATGCAGACATAAAAGTTGTATCTGCTAATAATGGAGACCTCGTGCTCAAATAAGGTCTTTTGGAAGCAACTAGCCTAAGGGTGTGTGTACATGCCATTCAAGGGACTATGTGTGTGTTTGGAGGGAAAGGAACGTGTACTATCCCAGGTTCAAGAGCACACTGCCAACTGTGCTGTCTTCTTCTGTCACTCGCGGCATCCTGCCTCAGCACTACATGTTCTTCCCATAATCAAGCACCAAAAGAGACTGTATGTTCACTTTACTCCTTGACTCAGCCAACCGAGTTTTCCCATACTAATATCTCATTTACTCTTTCATGGTTTTATCATAATTGACTCCCATTTGGGGAGAAGACTTTAGAAGTTGATGCAGTGAAAAAGAGTGTTTCTTAATTATATAAGCTTTCATGTGTGGCTTACAATATCTTTTTCAGTTTGTCCTCCGGGTCTGTCTTCATGATGCTTCTCCCCACTGTGCCTTTCTTACACCACTGCTACTAACCCTAGTTCAAGTCTTCATCCCTGACCTAGATTTTTCCAATAGTCTTCTAATTTTTTTTTCCCCTCTGATGTTCACTCCCTCTTTAATCCTGTCTGTGTCCAAGCCATTTACTAACTGACTCCTACCTACCCTTCTAGCACACTCAGCTTCAACCTAATGGAGCCACCGGCCTTTCTCTGAGCAACCCCTTCTTAGTTATTCACTTTTCATTCTTCTGCCAAAATTGTATCCTTCTTTCAAAGCCAAGACCGTATACCTTTCTCCCTAAACTCACCTGTGAGGTCTGTAATTGAACATGCACTCTGTGGTTCTCTTTGTGCCTGCATCACGTACTACCTTTCATTAGAGTTCTGTGTATTTATGTCTCATTTCCTCTAAAAGTCTGGAAGCTTAATTTCTCTCATCAGTAGCTGCATTCTCTCCATATTCTTTCTCATTTGAAAGACAAACTATTTTTGCTCACTGTAATTTATTCCTTGAATCCTTACCCCCATTTCACAAATAAACAAAGAAATCCAATCAGGTTGTACATCAGTTATAATAAAAAGTAACTTAATGCCTGACATCCTGAAAGCCCAATTTATAGACGCCATCTTAGGTACTAATTGACAATGCAGAAGTCTAAGTAAAAAAAAAAAAAAAATCAGGCTACAATTGATCAATTCCACTGAATGTTGCCTAGGTGTTCTTAATTACCAGGAGCGACATGTGCTCCACTGGTGTCCCTTTTCCTTTTTTGGAAATGTCGAACCCAATGGGGAAGGTTGCTTAAACTATTTATTTAACTCATTTATTATCTTGTGAGGTTGAGTAACTTAAGCTTTAAGCTTGTACTTAGGTATTATGGTATTCTTTAAAAGAAATCAACCATTCTCTAGTGTGCTCTTCAGCATGTGTGCATATTGCATATATTTAATCCTCGAATGTATAGGATGGGCTATCATAGAAACCAGAGGTTAGTATAAAACATTTATTTAGGCATTATCGATTTCCACAAAATGAGATGACAGAAACTCACCTTAGCTCCTCTGGCAGCTCCCATGTTCCTGATGCTGTTTATGAAAACATTGCTTATTGCAGTGAATTGGTTTTCTTTAGACTTGTTTTCTCCTACATGGAGCCTATTGGGTTGAAATGGCATACAAAGAGTCAATATGCCTTAATGACAAACAGTGACTACAGCTATGTTTGCTAACACTGACATGATGAAAGTGGGGCAAAGGCATTTGGAACAGTGTGCACACATATTCAAGAGCATAAACCTATTCCAAAAGCCATTAGGTGCAGGAAAGCTTTGCTGTTAACTTATAGATCCTATTTAGGAGTCAGTTATGGAAATGAAGTCAGAGTGACCCTTCTTGTGTTCCATTAAATGTAAACGCATTAAGAGAGCTTCTTTTTGCCAAAATGCATTATTGTGGCACTCTGTTTATGCATTAACTTCTCTTTGAATTTATTAAAATAAATGGAAATTTTTTTTCAGCTTGAAGATTATGCCAAAAAGAAACTTAATTTGCAAAATGTACTCTCTACAACAGCTCACTTGTCAAAAAATGATCACCCTGCTCCAGATGACTTATAATAATTATTTAATCCTCACAGTAACCCTGTAACATAGGTACTATTATTCTTCCCATTTTTCATCCAGAAGGGGAGAGACTATAGTAGAGGTCAGACGTCAGACCCAGAGGTTTGAAGTCAAATTGCCTTGGTTTGAATCTCAGTTCTGTCACTCACTAGTTACATAATCTTGAGCAAGTACCTAACTTCTATGTGCCTCAGTTTCCTCATCACTAAATTGAGATAATAACAGAACTTCCTTATATGGTAAAATGAATTAATATGCAGAAACACCTAAAACTATTGCCAAGCATATGGTCAGTCCTCAAAAAATGGAAGATCTTCTTTTTCTCTTTCTGGAATTAGGTGACCTTTTGCTGGCCTGTCAATAGGACAAGTGGAAAAAAATATGTGGAACCTTATCCATAGTTCCTGAGATGAACTATGTGTTTCTGATTAGGAGCATGGGCAGGGACAGGTGTACAGAAGGGTTGGAGAATGCAATCTAGAGAGAGTTAGTGTCTGAAATGTGTCCCAGATATGTTTGACTGAGCCCTAATCTTCTCCTGAAGTCCATGGGATGAGAAAAGGCCTTTCCATATACAAACCATCTCTAGGAAGATTCTAGAACTCCAAGGAATATATAAATTGTTGAGCTCGATTAATCACAATGAATTTAATTTTAAACTACTACTTTACCCTCTTAATTTAGGAGTGGCAATTTTCAAAGCAACTAACTGCTCATTGTAGTTTTTCCTTGGGAGACCTGAAGCACAGATGATAGCTAACTTAGTAGGGAGTTAAAAATCTAAGTCACATAGTAATCTGAGTCACCTTGTAATCTTACCTTGTAATTTCTGATTGTACTTGATGTCTAACTGTCACTTAATTTAAATGTTTCAAATATAGTTTTGTTCAAAGCTCTCAATCTGTATTGAACTAACTGGTGTCTCCCCTTTATTATTCAGTCACACTCTCAGGTAGTTTCTATAGCTCCAGCTTCAGCATTTGTACCTCCTGTCAGCAGCCGTGCTTCAGATATTCATGTAGTCACAGGCTGATTCACAATGGAGCACAGGACAAAATACAGAATTTCTTCATATTTCCAATTTTCTATAATGAAGCATAAGTGCACTTGCAACAACTGCCCCCATGGTGAATAAAGGAGAAATTTAGCCGAACATATATATGTGCATTGGCTTGAGTAAGGCTCAATCTTACGCTTCTCACTTAAAATTGGATTCCAGTTTCTGACCACCTAAAGGATTTTACAATTGCATGCTGGAATATGTGGCTCCATCCAGCAACATTGGCAATAAGCAAGGAACCATAAGCACCCTTAGTACAGAGAAACTGGCCAGGCCTCTGAGCAGGTAGACTAAAGGCAATCCAATATTCCTTCACTCATTCTTGTAAACAATATTTATCGAAAGAGCACCATTTGCTAGACACTTTGCCATGTACAGCCAGATACACCTTCTGCCCTGTATGGATGTAATAATTCTGCCCTGTATGGGTGATACAAATACAGAAAATGAAACAATTGAATACAATACAGTATGATGCTGTGATATACATAAGAGGGATTCCTAAACCAGACTTGACAGTTTGCAAAGAAAATTGGGTGATTGGAGCAGGGTTGGAAGAAGTAGTAATCAGACTTTTATATATTCTCCTCAACCCTGCCCAAATCTATAAGCAAGTCCTATTTTTAAAGCAAAATAAAAATCTAACCAATTTTCAGCATCTTTGCCTTTTTCACTCTAGTCCAGACTACCATCATCTGTCAGGTGGATTACTACAATAGCCTCCTAACAGACCTCCCCACACATTTTTTTCTTATGGCAAATATCGCAGATTAGCTCACTTTACTCTATTCCAGCCCCATTCATTGAATGCCTTACTGCATGATAGAGGTTAAAAAGCTAGACTACATTTCCTGAACTTTTGTCTTCATGTCCTAGATTTCACAGATGACTTGTCCTCTGTCAAGTGGACAAACCTGCATAAAAGTTGGAAGGGGAAGTGAGTGAAAGTCCATGCTTCTTCTGTGGTTTCTGGGTTTTGCTCAAGAGCATGATCTTGGAAGACTTTATTTTGAAAGATTTCTTCTGCAGAAGCAATAATAAAGGTAGGTGTTCCTGGCTTTGTGGGTATCAAAAAGTGTGGCATGAAACACCCAGTCTGTTTATATAGATCAAGGATGAGGCAGTGTGGTCTTGGAGCTGAACTTTGTAATGATTTCAGCAGAAGCAGTGTGGTCCTAAAGCCTGCTTTTGGAGCAATGGCTTTTTCACTCTCTACCCTCCTAATTATACCAGTCTTCTGGTGGTGTTCAGGGGAATAGTTCTGGAAATTCAACCTAGTCTTTTCTTCTGGCTTTTTTACTTTCTTTGTAAGTACCTAATTCCCCCTTCCTGCTTAAATGCATTAAAGTGGTTTCTGTTATCTGTAACAATACTCTGCATGCTACTGTTAACACTGAAGGAAAAGGAAATCTTATTTAAATGAATACCAAGCCAGGCACGGTGGCTCACACTTGTAATCCCTGCACTTTAGGAGGCTGAGGCGGGTGGATCACCTGAGGTCAAGAGTTCGAGACCAGCCTACCCAACATGGTGAAACCCTGTCTCTACTAAAAATACACACACACACACACAAAAAAAAAAAATTAGCCAGGCATGGTGGCAGGTGCCTGTAATCCCAGCTACTCAGGAGGCTGAGGCAGGAGAATCTCTTGGATCTGGGAAGTGGAGGTTGCAGTGAGCCAAGATTGCACCACTGCACTTCAGCCTGAGCAACAAGAGCGAAACTCCACCTCAAAAAAATTTTTTCTTAATTAAATGAATACCAGATAGTATAACCTCTTTGTTCAAAACATTCTAATGACTTCCTCCTGATACTTGTAGTAAAGACCAAACTCATAATTTCCTTCCACTCTACCCTGGCTCACTTCACTGAAGCTCTACTTGCCTTCTTGCTGTTCCTCAAACACACCAGCGACACTTCTGCCTCAGATGTTTATACTGTTCCCTCCACCTGGAATACTCTTACTCTCGATTGGTGCATTGTTCAAATTTTCACTTAATTCTAGTTAACTCCTTCTAATCTAAAGTAGCCCAGCATCACTCTCTATGACAGTACTATTTATTTTCTGCAGAGCATCCATCATTCTGAGACCATCATGTGTATTTCCTTTATTTTGTACATCATCTGCCTCTCTCCAGCAGAATATTAGTTATCCAGTATATGGACCTTGTTTTGCTTTTTTAATGGATTTATGGGGGAAAAAAGCAGTGACACATACAAATTTAGGAAATACTTATGACTTCAGGAGGAGGAAGAAGAAATAGAAGAGCCTAGTGATTTTTGAGTGCTGCTAGATGTTCAGGGTATTTGGGAAAGCAAAGCACCAAAGACTGAAAATTCCAATTATCCAAGAAAGGTGGTACTTTTAAAGAATGGTCTTGCAATTATGAGATAGAGATGATATATGCAAGCAATGTGAAGAACATCCAGACTTGTCTGCAATGGGTATTATTATTTCATTGGCATCCAACTAGAAAGCTAGTTTATGATCTGTACTGCAGCCTAGTTGAGATTTTCTTCCACAAAATCATGTATTTGGTGCAGTCTGGTCATCTGGGGAGTAATAAAACAGGATGTTGACATTCAGATCATTTGAGGGGACAAAACTGCAATTTGCAAGGCTCTCCTGGGTATTCATCCTAGCACTATGCATTCTGGGATGGGAGTAAAAAGAGAAAGATGCAATCACTACCTGCAAAGAGGGAGTAGAGATGAAATACTCAGCAAGAGGGTCAGGGAGCTGACTAAGAAATGACTAGCCTATAGGAATCAGTTGGGATAGATGCTCTGGAGGTGGAAGAGACAAGAACAGAGAATTAAAAGCCATGGCATCAGTGAACAGGAGACACTGAACTGCTCTGGAACTAGGGGATAATTCAAATCTACTTTGGGTTTGAATTGATCAGATATTTTTGTTCATGAAGCCAAAGCCAAAGGAAGTGTTAGGCACTAAGGTGTTGATTTCCCATGTCCCTGGATCACCTTCATCAAAATCTCCAGTTACACTTTTTCAAAAATAAGATTTCCTCCACCTGCCACATCCTCTCCTTGGGATGGCTCCAAAGATTCCGCAATTTAAAAATCTTCTATTATTTTTAAGACTCTAAGATTTGAGAGCCACTATTATCAACCATAGATAGTTTGTCAAGTGAAAAAATTCTGGAATGGGTCAGCTGTCAAAAATGAAAGCATACTTTCCCATTCTTTAAAACACAGGATCAAGCTGATCTGAGTGCAATGGTGTTTACAAATAATTGATCAGAACCAGTTACAAATTTCTTTATTCCTTCTCCACTCTCACTGCTTCACTTGATTGGCCTTAAAAAACAAAAACAAAACAAAACAAAGTTAGAGTCCATTACAAATCAGGGGAATCCTGTTAGACTATCTTCTCTTCAGACAGATTTAAACATGGTATGTGACATCTTTTTCTGTACTCCGTATTCCTATCCCCACCAAAATACACATATATATCCAGAGCCTCCCCTAATGTATGAAGGGACATGTTAGTCTCCAACACAAACATGATGACAGAATTCCACTGTGGGAGTATGATATTACTGAGTGATATTTAAGCTGATTGTGAAATATAACAGATCTATAGAAAAGTACATAAAAAGCATATACTATAAGGAGTAAGTTATAATGTGGGCATTCCTATAACCGTAACTTGAGTCAAATAAAGCATGACCAGTTCCCCCAAGTCCCCCGTGCTCTTTCCTTACACATCCCTGGTTGTTTCGTATATTTTATCATTTATTTATTTATAACATTTTTCAACTTTATAAAAATGGCCTTATATAGTATATATTCTTTCGTGTTTGGGGTTTGTTTTGCTTTGACATTATAGTAATAAGATACATCCAACCTGTATTTAACCAAATTTGTTCATTTTATTTGCTCTATGATATTCAATTTATGGATATATCACTTTTTATATAATATTCAACTAGTGTTGGAATTTTGGTTTTGTCCAGTTTGAGACTACGTTAAGCAATTAATCTCTTGGCCAGGTCTTCTGGTGTATGTGTGCATTGAGTTCTTTAGGCTAAGTGCTTAGCAGTGGTATTGCTAGGTCTCAGGGTAAATATATTTTAAATGTTAAAGAATACTGGCATATAATGTTTTTATTGAGTTCTTAATATTTCTTTGTTTCCTTCAACTCAGAGGTTAGTCAGTAATATGCTATTTTGTTCCCAACACTTGGGTTTTCAGAGCTATCTTTGTGTTAACTTCTGATAAGTATTATGATGAGAGAGCCTAGATTTTACAATATCAATCATTCAGAGTTTATTGTGGCTTCTGTTTTCCTAATTCATATTATATTTCTGTAAATGGCACTCAAAATAATTTGTATTTTTTTTTGAGTGTTGAGTTTTATAATATCTAATGGCTTAATTTTATTATTGTGTTTAAGCCTTTTATATTGCTGCTTATTTTCATTTGCTTGAACTTTCGGGTTCTAAGAGTGATGGGTTAAAATCATCAGCTACAAATGTTAATGCATGTATTACTTCCTACAGTCTTAACATTTATTGTTACCTAATAACATAGTTTAAAAGTGCAGGACCAAAAGTTGGCATAACTATGAAGAGAAATAAATCATCATAGTTGAATTGCAATACTTCTCTCAGAAATTGATAAAACAAGCAGGAAAAAATCAGTAAGTATATAGTAGCATTGAAAGAAAATGATTAACAAACTTGACCTAATGGACATATAGATCTCTATGCATCTATACCTTTATCTACTTGTATATCTACATCTACATCAGCATCTACCAAGCAAATGGAAAATACAATTTTTTCCAGACACATATATAACATTTATAAAAATATACTTATCATGTTCAGTCAAAAACTGCAAAAGATTGAAACTACCCAGATCACATTCTCTGACCTAGTGAAATTAATCTACGAATTGACAACAACACGTTAACTAGAAAAAAATCTTATATGTTTGGAAATAAAGAACCAATTTAAAAGACTTCGTGGATAAAAAGAAGGAGTCATAACGCTGATCTGAAAACAGTTTGAACTGCAAGAACAATGAATATACTAAATAACAAAATGTGTGTGATTCAATTAAAGAAGAAATCAAAAGAAGAAGAAAACCTGAAAATTAATTATTCTTCCCAAGAAGTTAGAAAAAGGACAACAATATTGACTCAAGAAAATAATTAGAAAATATTATTACAACTAAATTTACAGTGGTATTAAAAACACAAAGTGCATTGAAATAAATCTAATATAAAATGTGCAAGACCTCCACAAAGAAAATGATATAACTTTATCAGGTATCACAAAACATGACTGAAATAAGTCAGGATATGCCAGACTCATAGATTGAAAGACTCAATATTGTAAATATGTTAATACTCCTGAAATGTATTGGTAATTAAATGTAACCACAATCAAATTCTAAAAGATTTTATTTTGTGGAATTTATCAATCTAACTCTAAAATTTATTTGGAAAATCAAAGGATCATAAATAGTCAAGATACTCCTAAAGAGGAAGATGGTGGAAGGATTTACTCTACCAAGTATTTTCTCATTATAAGACTATAGTAATTAAGACAAATTAAAATAAATACATCAATGGAACAGAATAGGGAACCCAGAAATATCTCCATTCCAACATTTTCTCTGCTTATTTCTTTCATCTTCAGGTCTTAACTGCAACCTGGCTAGTCACTGAGAATATAACTTACACTGAAGTCCTCTTCAGTGGAGACTTTATTCCCTCATACAACATGTACCTTAAGGCCAAAAAAGATAGGGGTTTTTCTCACTCCCATTTTGCTTCCAGACCTTTCCTCATTATTCTTTTAAATAACCCCTGTCCTTTTGAGGCTTATGGCATACTCCATTATGCTATTTTCCACTCATCATAGCAGTCCACCGGTCTTCCTCTCTTACCCATCTTACAATCCTCCAGATAATTTCAACATCCCCATCACGTACTCAACAATCTGATATTCTCATTTCCAGTGAAACAATATTAGCCACACCTTCCTGCAGACAGACACACTCTCAATTTATGCTTCACACTAATCTACTATAAATTAAAATATCCCTGTCTTCGACCAGTCTCCTAGCCATGCTCCTCTCTCATTCTTTTATTCCCCCTACATATGTTATTTTTAAAAATCTCATTGATACCTCCCATTCCTTGACCTCTCTATTTTCTCCACATTTGACCCCTCTTCTCCCTCTCCCTCCTCTCATCATTATTTGTTTTGAATGCATTCTCATCTTTACCTTCTTTTCCTTTTCACATTCAGGCTTACTAAGTTGTCAAGACATCCACTACCACTTATTCCGCTATAGTTTTAACACCTTCTATGTTCCCATATCCAGTGATGGCTCACATCCAATTGCTGATTCTCAATTCTATATGTTCTGAATATGCTTCTATCACTACCTTAGTTTAGACCTTCAGCATCTCACGTAAATTGCAACGACAGTCTGCATTTCATTCCTTCCTTTCTCTGATTCTTTCTCCACATTGCTTCCAGAGTGACATTGCTAAAACACAACTCACTTCCAAAATTGGAGCCATTTAATGGCTTCTTGTAACCTTCAGGGTGAAGTCTAAACTACTGAGTTTGCAGTTAATCTTCTGCAACTGAGGACCCTGCCTGCCTCTTTACCCTTAACTCCCACTACTCTACTTCATAAAATCCTTTGCTGCAATCACACCAAAACATTGCCAGTACTCCAGAAATACTCTTTCATGCCTTTACAACTTTCTTTAAACGTACTGTTCCTTCTGCCTAGAGGTCCCTCTTCCATGTCATTAATTCTCTCTCTAAGTGTCTCCTTATCTTTCAAAATCCAGCTTATCTAAAACTCCTGTGCGCTTACTTTGCAATATTATGGCACTTATCCACCTAAACTGTGATCATTGCTTTGCTAGCCAATAGACTTTGAGTTAGTATCTAGACTTTTTGATAGCCACTAGACAGACCTTAAGCATTTTTGAGGTCAGAGACCACATGTTTTTATTTGCATACCTGTCTGCAAGATGGAAACCAGGTACGGAGTAGGTGCCCTTTTAGGAAACTTTTATTGATTGAGTGAAGAAATGAACAAATTTCTTACCTCTCTTGAACTTCATGGTTCTAATGTTCCTCATGAATAATAATAAATTCTTTTTTCAACATTTAGATAATTGATTTTGCAAGACTAACCTAAATGCAGTATAAAATACTCTTATTTTAAACTTCAAATTAACTGAGTTAACTAGATTGCTGCAAATGCTGCCAACAGATCTATCAGCTAGATATAGCTGGGCAAGAGACTACTTCAGAATGAATCCTTAAGTCATCAATGAGTCTTCAGCACATATAGAACAAATTTGAATTTAACATGAAAATTACTCTTGGAAGTATGACAAGTTAGAATACGTGACGGCAAATTTTACGGGAACTTGTTCATTTTGAGATTTAAGCAAGTCAACTCCTCTGAGATTTAGAGTATAACACTAACAAGTAGACAAAGTAGCATCAATATCATTGATTATCCTCAGCCACAGAAAGAAGTGTCCCAAAGCCTAGCCCTACTGAAAGACAAAGTTGTTAGGCCTAGTGCATCTGCAAGGGAACTTGCAAGGCAGTTTATAAGTTCAAATGTCAGGGAAAAGTGTTTTAAAGAAGTGCAATCACCGCTGGTCATTACTTTTGTTGTACATAGACCCAGAATACAGAGCAAAGGAAGACTATGGCAAAAGGTGGTAACCTTTCCTTAGGGCCTACTTTCCAAAGTTTTTTTTCAGTCTTTTCCCCAAATCATAGAGTTAGAGGCAGTAGTTCCTTTTTTGTGGGGTGCAAAGAATATCTGAAAGAAGACATAATAAGAAGCCTCTTCCTGCCTTTTGCTTTCAGTTCAAACCTGGTTCAGGCCAGAGACTCCCTACTTAAAACCTTGTGGACCTCTGGACAGCTCTGCTGGGCCTAAGCCCAAGCTATAGAATGTGCAGCAAATAGCTTCTGTTCTGCTCCCTCACCATAGCCTCCTCCAATTCCTCCTGGTAGACATTATGGACAGTAGGGCAGGACAGAAACAGGAGAAGACCAGAGCATCTGGTGAAGACCTAAAGAGAGAACCTGCCCAGAAACTACTCAGCTAAGGCGAACTCTGGCAGGACAGTCAGAAAAAAAGCCAGTCTCTTCACTTCCCGAGGGGCCTTTCCTGCTCCAACTCCTTCAGGTGCCCGTATCTCAAGCCTGGATAGAAGGAGCAGACCTGATGGATAGCGAACAGGACTGAGACCTGGAAAACATTACGTTCCAAGAGTAGGAATCCCCGGAATCAACAATGGGAAGTGCTTCTGAGCTCAGATGATTTGGTGGTAGGGAAAGCTTAGAGAGGAGCAGTCAGAGTCTTGAATGTACTGTTTAATGTTACATCTCCACCACTAAAAATGGTGCCTGGCACATAGTAGGAGCACAGCAAAGTAAATAATTACTGACTAAATGAATGCATGGGTACATAATAAATGAGCAAATGACTATAAGAAAGGGTAAGTCTTCAACAACAAAGATAGCACAGAGGGCAGAGAAAGGGCAGAGCTTATTTGAGGACCACCTAATAGGTTGATATGACTAGGTGTACAGAGCTAATGGAGTGTTTTGTGTAGCTATTGAATTCCAGGCTTATCTGTAGGCGGTAGAGCCAGAAAATTTTTTATAAGATTTAGAATGATCAGAATTAGGTTTTAGAAGATTAATTTGGAAATAATATGAAGAGTGAATCTGTGGGGAATGAGGTGAATGTAGGAGAAAGTTGGATGAATATGGCAAAAGTTCAGGCAAGTAGTAATGAAGATAATGATACCAAGAGTTGGTGAGAATGTGGGGCATGTAGAACTCTCATCTTCTGCTCTTGGGAGTATAAACTGTTACAACCACTTTAGAACATAATTGGTGTTACCTCAAAAAAGTTGAATTTGGGAAGACCATACTACCCAGATATTTCAAATACTCTAGGTCTAGGCATATAGTTTAGGTCCAGGTTTCTCAAATTTAGCAATATCAACATTTTGGGTCAGGTAATTCTTGATTGTGGAGAGATATCTTGTGTATTTTAGGATGTTTAGCAGCATCCTTGGCCTCTATTCACTAGACGACAATAACACACCCCCAGTTGTTATAACCAAAAATGTTCCCAGACAGAAGTAAATGTCCCCAGGGGGTAAAATTGCCCGCATTTGAGAACTACTGCTCTAGAAAAACTCTTGTACATGTGCATTAGGGAATATGCATAGAAAGGTTTGGCACATCATAATTTGTAAAGGCATAAAACTGGAAACAACACACAGGAAAACGGATACATAGTGACATTTTCATGTGATAGATAACTATACAGAAGTGAAAACTGTTTAGTACAGCTACAAAGAGCAACATGCATAAATCTCACAAATCACAAAGTCGGTGGGAGGGAAGAAGAAGCAAAACAATGCACATAGTATAATTACATTTACATGAAGTCCAAAATATGGACAAAATCACTGTTACTTGTGCAGTGAACATACAAAGAAAATAAGTGAATTCTTAGCAAAATTCAGGATAGTGGCTACCTCTGGGAATGAATGAGGGGATAAATCAGGGAGGGCACATGTGCTTTTCAAAGTCATTGACCATGTTTAGATTCTCAAGGTTGGTGATGGGTACAGTGTTTTCATTTTATTCCATTATATGCCTTATATATATGCTATGTCCTTTTCTGTATACATGAAATAGTCCATAATTTCTAAGGAAGTAATGAGGTCTAAACATAACACCATCTAGAGGCAACTAGAATGGAAAGGAGGGCACCAGAAAAAATTATTGCATGAAGGAAAGGAAAGCCAACTTTTAGGTGCTTCTTGAGTGGACACAAGAGTTTTAAGCTCATTTTCTTCATAAGTTCGGTGATGAAATTAATAATCCCTTATATTCTAAATAAACATACATGATGCATTTCTTAGGCTTCTGACGAATACAAGTTTCATGCCTTAAAACCAATCACACTACATGATGTGATTCAAAGAACTTGATAATGACTTATTTAGTAAAACTTAATTGTCTCAGAATTCTGCCCATTAAACTTCTAAAACATGTACTCATTTGCATTACTTAAAGTCATAAGCATCTAAAAACAGGGGGCTTAGAATAAGAGTGATTCTTCATCTCTAACACTAGTTTCATTAGTGTATTCTTAACTCTACAGAAAGCTGGTTCCAATTCCAAACTCCTTCACCCCACTCCTTTTTCCCCAGTGGCTACCCTCCAGATAATGAAATAAAAGGAAAAGTTGTGATCAAACTCTTTCAAAAGACTGAGCTATAAACTAAATAAAATATCAAAATATTTTCCTGGACATAGCAAAGGGGGACAAGACAGGCCTTTTCCTAAAAGAAGCACAGGGTGTTCAAATTTGAAGGATTAAATGAGAATTTTTACATATGTGAAAAAAAAAATCCTAGCCAGGCATGGTGGCTCACGCCTGTAATCCCAGCACTTTGGGAGGCTGAGGCGGGCGGATCACCTGAGGTCTGGAGTTCAAGACCAGCCTGACCAACTTGAAGAAACCCCGTCTCTACTAAACACACACACACACACACACACACACAAAATTAGCAGGGCATGGTGGCACACGCCTGTAATCCCAGCTACTCAGGAGGCTGAGGCAGGGGAATCACTTGAACCCAGGAGGTAGAGGTTGCGATGAGCCAAGATCACGCCATTGCACTCCAGCCTGGGCAACAAGTACAAAACTCCTTCCCAAAAAAAAAAAAAAAAAAAATAGAAAACCCCACAAACATCCAGAAAAACAGAAATACAGGAAATATTCTGATCTGATTAGGAACGAGTTCTCAGAGACTGAAAGAAGCCTGATACACCAGACGCACAGCAAACCCCTGAGAACAGTAAGTCTAACTTCTACAAAAGAATGTGGGAGGGGGAAGTGGAACCCAGAGAATAGAAGCTGCTTGACCAAGGTCCCCCAGCTAACCAGAGGCAGAGCTAAGGCTAGAATCCTTATCTCCTACTCTTGGCTCTTTGTGGTTCCAGAGGCTAAGAATGAGCCATGAATATTGTTATTCTGAATGTTAGAGCTAGAAGTACCCTTAGAAATAATTTGGTAAAATTCTCTCTTTATACTGGTGTGATAACTTAGACCCAGAAAAGAGGAATGACTTGCAAAATTCATAATGCTGGAGCTAGAACTTAGTCTGCATACTGTAAATACTGCACTTAGCCAAACTTTTAGGATTTTAACTCAAAATTCTGTTTTTATCCCAATATATGATTTTTAGTTACAAGTAATAGAAATGCTTCTCAAACTGACTTAAGCCAAAAGGAAATTTTTAGATTATCTAACTGATAATTTCAAGGGTATATCCAGTAGTTCAAATGATATTTGCTCACTTTTCCTCTCTCCATTCATTTTTCAGTTCTGCTTTTCTTAGGCATTATTCTCTCCTATAATAGATGGGATTTCTATGCAGAGATAAGACTTGCATGGAACAATTTTAACAACTCCAGTAGAACAATAACAATAACTCTCAAGGACTTTATATCTCTTTCAGAAAAGGGCTCTGATAAACCCTTGTCTGGATCATATGCCATTGCATCGATACTTCCTCAATTAGGGTGGCTTTCACCATTTCACTTCCAGTATACTCTTGCCATGAAAAGAGAAAATGCCAATTCATTGTTGAATGAGTATTCCCTTTGGTAAGGTAGACATTATTGTCACCCCATTCATAACTGACTTTGAAGGCAAAAGGAAATGATAGATGGGAAAAGTAGGCGAACAAGGGGTGTGATCTATGCTTTAACCTCATAGATCAAGAATAGAAGACTGAGTCTCTTAGTTAATAAACAAGAAATAGTTAAATAGATGTGCAGTCAGTGGTTCTATCTCATATTATTGCAAGATACCAGGAAAGTTACTTCATCATTCAGATGTAGTAATCTCTCCCCAATTCACATTTTCTCATTAAGAACAATGAGGATAAGAATCTTAGTGCAATTCACTGCAAAGCGGTGTGATGACCAAGGGTGCCATAATGCTCACCTCTGGGGAGGAGTAGGCCACTGCTATTACAACCTGAATGCCAGGATGATGAAACTAATGCTAGTCAATACGTAACTTTATGCAGTGGCCTGGTTGTGAGAATTCAATGAAATGATGAATGTGAAAGCATTCTGTAAGCTGAAAAGTTAGTCAAAATTTATAAAAGGCATTGTATCCGCCTTCAAGAAGCTCACATTCAAGTTGAATCACAGAAGCAAAACCACAAAGAGATTTTTTTTAATACATCAATTTGTTATAGGAATTTGACAACTACGGGGCTGGTTAAACAGAATCTGTAGGGCTGTTGTCTTTGCATCTGATTTTGGATCTTAAAGTCCACAGGTCAGGCAGCAGGGAAAGAAAGACAAATGTAAGGTGAGGGAGAGCAAGGGCAAGATGGGACCCACCAGCATATGCTAGCGCTTACAGGATGAACTGAAACCCATGTCTGTTTTTGATGGCTCTGATCTTGATTGTGTGGGTGTTCTGGAGAATTTGGGGCCCTTTATTATTGAACTAAACACACCACCTGGTCAAGAAGTTAGAGAAGCTAAAATAGAATTCAGAGAAAAGTGTAGCAATTGCAGGCCTGGCTGCTGCATTACACCACCAGGATGAGCCAGGAGATATGTGGCAATGTTTATGAGCTATAAAATGACAGCTGCTTCCCTTCTGCCTTGTAAAACTCTCACAAGAATCTCTCTTGTGACCCACCATAACCTGTAGAAAAGTGAATTCTTGGAAATATAACTTGGCTTAGCCAATTGGCTACATTACAAAACCATGTGCTAAGTAGAGACAATTAGTAGAAACTACTTTCTCATTGGAAGACAGAAGGGGGTTACAGGAAGGGAGGATATGTTGAGTAAGGGCATGGATGTGAGATATGGGGTATGTTTGAGGATCAATAGCCCAGTTTTTCAGACATTTGGACTGTAGGAATAAGAATATATGAAACTAAAATAAAGTTTGGAGCAAAACAAAGCAATTCTTGAATGCTAGATGACAAAACTAATGTCATGTTGAATGGAGAAAATAGTAAAGTTTACTAAGTAGGTGAATGCCATTTTGGAAATTTAATCTGTCAAATAGTTGGAAGGTTGAACAGATGAGGGAAAGACGAAGGCAGGAGAAATGCCTGCTGCGAATCAGAGGACTGGGGCTCATTTTTGCTCCATCCAAGTTCTCAAGCATTAGAGAGGCATGGAAGGGCACAGGAACCAGTCAACAGCTCCATGGCATTCATTTACTAGCTCTTGTGCTCTATGTGATCCTTCAACCCCTTAGTTCTAGTCACAATTTTTTCTCCATCTCTCAAACATCCCTCCCTGTGTCCAAGAGGTTCTTTTGCAATAATTGGTGATTGGTCTGACAATGAGAGAGACAAGGTTTTTCTGACAGAATGTGTGCCCAGGAATATCTCAAGGAGTTATTAGATACTGGCTGCATACTTGGGCCAAGTAAGTGCTGTTCTTGGAGGCACAAATGTACACGTTTGCACATTATAGGAAAACAAGAAAGAATAAGACCCCTACTGGCTTGAGACTTTGCAATAGTTCTTCAGTTCAAATTTCAGCAGGTGGTAGAGAGCAAGTGCTTCCATGTCAGGTCCATCACATTTAGTTTGCAATTGGAAAGTCCAAGCAAAGATGCATGCCAGCCCTGGCCCTGGAACTTGAAGTCAGGGCCACAAGTACTGAGTCCTTGATCTAAGTTTACTAAATGTGGCACCCTAGGCAACCACCCTTTCTCTCAGGGCCTTAGTTTCTTCATGTGTGTAATTGAAGTAATGACAATCACTTCATTCCCTGACAGCTGCAGCAAGGATCCACTGAGATGACAGCTGTGACAGTAATTGGTAAAATTTTAAAAGCTGTACTAAGGAGACAAGTCATCATTGTGGTTATTATAAAGGAATCTTTACTGGCCTAAGAAATGCTATGGCCTCAGTAGTGCTTAATAAATAATTCCCGGTTCTTTCTGCTGCTAAAACTAAAGGTTTTTGACTTATAAGGAAAAAATAATAATTAGAAAAAAAACTGGATAACTTTCATTGTGAAGTAAACACCGCAGCCTTTAGTGAGACCTGGGAAGAAGTTGCTCCCACTCATTCCATCACTCCCTTACTAACTCTTTCGGACATTTCCTTTTTCAACCTTTTTTCCTCTCCTTTTTCTCTTTTCTTCAACTGAGTTAATCTCATAGCCTGCCCCCTGAACTTATCTCCATTTCTCCTTTCCCCTAAACTTGCTCCCATTCTTTCTTACTTCTGTTATGTCTTTGTTTACGGAAGTCTTCTTTTTACCTGTGTTTGTTTGACTATCTCTGCTTTTTACTCTGTCTCTCTTGCCCCTCTCCCTCTCTGTCTCTCTCTTTCTCTGTCTCCAACTCTCTCTCTCTCTCTCTCTCTCACACACACACACACACACACACACACACACACACACACTTTAAAAACCAGTTCTCTCTGCTGAGAGGCTCCAGAAAAGACAGCTATTGTTGCTAGGCAACCCATTATCATATAGCCACCCCCACATTTTCTGTCTGCTGCTCCTTCAAAGCTTTGCTATTAAGACTCCATGTCATAGCTCAGATTCCGTATATCTGAGGAAAGAACAGGTCTGGTTGGCTCACTTATAGTTGGTCAAAGGTTTCAGCTTCACTCCACGATATCTAAGTTGCCGGAAATACAGTAGGGGGAAAAACTAAGGAATAAAAAAGTATTACAGGATCGTATGTATTCCTACATACTGCTCTTCAGAGCAGGAGGTTGTTAAATTGGTATTATGGAACTCCTAGGTACATTATTGAGAAGCCACAGAGGCTGAAATCACCTTTAGAAAGTCATCTAAAAATAAAATATTTATATTTAGTTGTGCTTTTTATTGCTGCTGGTGTGACGGTTCATAGCTTTTATCAAACTCTCTAAGGAAGCAAGGCTTTCCAGGAAGTTCTTCCAACTCTTATCAGATTGTCTGTGCTGAATGTTTCTCATTGCCTTCTGCTCATACCCAGGCTTTCCACTTCTCCATCCTGGTCTGATATGCATGGACTGCTTCAATGGGCCCCCTTGCCCAGTGGTTTCAAGTTGGCTTCAGCCAACAGAAGGCACTTCCAGGAGATCAATGAGAGAGGTTAGAAGAGAATGAGAACAGAGTATTTATTTCCTTGGCTACTACCCTGCTAGCCCACCATGGGTTTGTGGTGGCCCTCTGTTGAACATCACAACTCCTGTCAGGAAGCTTTCTCTTTATGGCCACCATCTCCCCTAGGTTCTGGTAACCGCTCTCCTCATAATTCTTCAGACCTTGGGATAGTAAGAGTTATGGCAATTAATTGACCCAGGGAATCTTGTTGGTTCCCTTAAAACATGCCCACATATAAGTAAATACTCTCTTTATTAAACCTTCCTCAAATTATCCAGTTTGAGAGAGCTGTATGTTTTCTGCTGGGACACTGACTAATAAAGGTAATCATATAAAATTAGAAGGTGGAGGCTAGAGATCAAAATTTGGAAGTTATTCACAAATAGCAAGTATTTGAGTAAGTGTAGCCATTTTCAAAACTCAGCTTCAATGGCAAGAATGTTTTATTTTCAATGACTTCATCAGGATTCATTGATAATAATGGAAAAAACATAAGTATTGGGAGTTCCTAACTCTGACATGCAATTCCAGTGTTTTACCTGATGGTATTCATCTCTACAGCGATGACCACTTGAGAATAAGTGCAAACTTTGTAGCAATGAGTGTTTCCCCAGAGTCTTGATTCAATGGGAGATCTCAAGAGTTCTTTCTCATCCCACTTTGCCCAGGTGTATAAAGGTTTATAAAGGGTTTGGACAGCTGAATGGTTATAGGCAGGTATTGTTCTTGCTGGACACTCCATTAGTGAGCAATGGGCTCCTTGAAACATCTCAGATGTGGACCACTGATTGAGTTTTCCCAGTGAAACTTGATGGTTTTACCCTTTTGACTCCATTCCCTTCTCCCTTCTTTCCTCCCCAATCTGTGGAATCTGGGGCAGGATAAGAAAAGAAAACTAGGTTACAAATTCTTCCAAATCTTCTCTGTCTTACTCTACACCTTGGCTGTACTTACTCAGATACTTGCTATTTGTGAATAACTTCCAATTTTTGATCTATAGCCTCCGCCTTCTAATTTTATATGATTACATTTGTTAGACAGGTTCCCACCAGAAAACATAGCTCTCTCAAACTGAATAATTTGAGGAAGGTTTAATAAAAAGTCTATTTGCTGATGTGCGGGCAGGGTTTAAGGAAACCCTAAGAGTTTCCTTGAGTTTAAGGATTTTGAAAAACTCAACAGGCAAAATTTTGACACTTTTGCTCTCTGGTTACATTCTGACAACTTATTTAAATCCATGAGTGATGTCTAGCATTTTATCTGGAGTTGGTGAGGGTCTCAGGTAAAATGCAATGAAGAATAGAAGAGGAAAATGCATAGGTGGATGTTCCAATACATTTTCTTGTCACAAGGATTCCTGGAATGAGGTGAGACCACCTTATACTGGCTATAGATGGCAGGAACATCTAAGGTCTTTGAGAATTAAAAGTTCCCCTACCCTCTTTCTGTGAATTGGGTGGATTTTGAGAAAAAGTCTGTGAGAGGGCCAGGCACAGTGGCTCACACCTGTTTCATACAAATCTTGGTATGTGTTTCATACTCAAGGAAACACATACTCAAATAGTCCTTGAGTATGGAAACAAATACCAAGATTCTCTCACAACCAGATATGATGGGATTTTCAAAGCTACTTGCAGTTGATTCATGTTTTACACATATCTACTATGATTTTAGTCATGTGTATGTAGAAAAAAAAGCAAATAGTGTACCTCTAAATTTTACATTAGACAGGAACTGAGACACCACATCAGCGTCAAAACTGGTTTTGGTTTTTAGTGGACTAATCCTTCACAAAAAAAGATTAAAGTGCAATTTTAAGTTTGTCAAAATAGAGTTCACATGATTGAGTAAAAGAGCCAAAAACAGAAATAAGGAATACTGAGTATGTATATTCCTTGCGTATTCCTACTCAAGCTCGTTGAGCTTTACTTTCTGAGTCTGGACTTGTACCTGCCAGAGCCCCCTTCATTTCATTTCCTACTGGAATTTGAATTCCTTAAGAAAAAAGCCTGTATCTTATTTATTTCTACTTTGTCAATTCCTAAAGCAGTAATAAATGTTCAAGAAAGTATTGTTGAGTGAATACCATCTTATTCCTACCCCATCATAATATTTCTGTCTTTAAAATTGCCAACTAATTAACTTAATTAACCAATTCATTAGTTAATTAATTTAAAATGTTAATTTTTTATTTACTGATGTGCTATAGATTCTGCTGTCAGGAAGTCTATAGGTAATAAGAAAAGTCAAATAGGCAATCTGTTGCAGCATGGTAACATAACTGCTGTAGTGATATGGGAGCACCTCATTAGAAAAACAATGACAGAAAACTGAGGTGACAATTGACTTGAGTTCTGAAACATGAATAGAATTCATTTAGCCAGGTGAAACAAGAGAGAGGTGAGCATGGGGAGCAGCATGAGTAAATGCACAAAAGCAGAAGAGAACATACAGGCTTCAAGAAATGGCATGTTATTCAAGATGACTGGGAGGTAAAACATGAAACAGAGAGATGAGGCTGGAAAGGTAGTCAGGGCTCAGATGATGAGGCACTTACATGACAGCTTGAGAGAATTAAACATTATTATGTGTGCAATGGGAAATGACATTCATTTGTAACTTATGACTCTAGCGGTACTATGGAGGATAGACTGAAGAAAGCTGGACTGGTTGTAGAGAACTGGTTAGGAGACTATTGCAATAATTCAAGTAAAAAATAGTGGCTTGAACAAAGGTAGTAGCAATGAGTATGGAAATGAAGAAATGGGCTCAACAGACACTTAGAAGATTGAACCAGTAAGAGTCAGTGAGATATGGATGACTCTCAAATGATGATGCCAGTATCTAAGGTGGTGAATGCAGAAGGAGAAACAGATGCAGGCAGGGAAGCAATGAGTACAGTTTGAATATGAGTTTGAAGAAATTTTAGTATGGCAAAGACAAGATGTTATCCATTAGAAAGCTGGACAGGAGAAATAGGAGTTCAGAAAAGAAACCTGGGATATATAGATTTGCATGTCATAAGCATAGAGATGTTATAAAAACAGTAACAGTTGATTCTTAAAAGATATATCTATATATAGTCCCACAGGCTGGCTACTTGGAATACAAACTTACAAATTTGTGTCAAATCTTAATTTTATCTTACCTTTCCAAACTCAGGATAACTTCCATGAATCTACTGCCAAGCTTTACAAATTGGTGTTTCTACCTCAGTAATCCTGTCTCTGTAGGAGGTCTTTCCACATTTACATTTTTCCCTCTGGTTTTATGAATCTGGAATTATTGTACAAGTTTTAGGAGTAGAACACCACAAAAATAATCAAATGAATTATCACAGAGAATGAATGCAGGCTTAACCTGTAGTCTTCTATTTTAAAATTATGACATCAGAAATCCAAGTGAAAACTGGTTTAAATGCAGCATATAAGATAGCCAGAGATGCATGAATTGCGTGACACCTTTTATGAACACAGTCTCAAAGTATGAATCACTCTTATGCTTAGTAATGTACTCTCATCTGGTCTATTTTAATCATCCTAATTTATTTTAAAGCCGATGTCACATCTATTCTGCTCTAAGTATTTTATAATGGCTTTTGAATGGATATAATGTAATTCTGATGTGATCACAATATCAACAAAACTTGCTAATAGAGAAATTAGCCAAACACCAGAGCTATCAGAGATGCTCAGTAAGAGTAGATGCAATGACAAAATTCTTCCCTTCTCTGAATTTTGAGAATTAAGCTGGAGTCTGACCTTCCCTCGAAGCTGCAAGCAAAATTATGTGCTCCCTTCCTTTGTAAGATCTGCCAAGGTTGAATCCTCTTTTTCTATTCCAAATTATTTATAGATTTATCCTCTAACAATCTATAAGGAAATTAGGATGGGAGAGAGAGAGAGAGAAGAGGAGAGGATAGAGAGAAAGAGAGGAGAGAGGGAGAGAGAGAGAGAGAGAGAGAGAGAGAGAGAGAGAGAGAGACTTCTGATTTGAAGACATAGGCACAGCACTGAATTTTAAATCAGTCCTGAGTCCTGGGTCTGGTTATGATGAAATTCTGTGTGTGTGACAGTCTAGTTTCCTTTCTCTTTTGGGGGCATTTTGTTATCCCTTAAATTAAGAGGTTGAATAAGATGGGTGCTTTCTACTTCCAGCTTTCTAGGGTTCTTTTACTATTAAGAGAGAGAGAGAGACAGAGGAAGAGAAAGAGAGAGAGAGAGAGAGAGAGAGAGAGAGAGAGAGATGGAATCCCACTATACTGCCCAGGCTGGTGTCAAACTCCTAAATTCAAGATCCTCTGACTTTGGCCTCCCAAAGCTCTGACTTTGGCCTCCCAAAGTGCTGGAATTACAAGCATGAGCCACTGTGCCAGGACTAACTTTCTAGAATTCTATGGACTAAGGAAATTCTTGACTTAATCTTGATTTTTACAACCGTTTCACTTGTCTTCGGCATTTCCCTCTTTTCTGCCAAAATTCTACCTCAAGGTGATACATTTTTCCCTCTACATTATCTCCTAGCCTCAGTTGGTGCCACTGCTCAGTGTGGTAAAGACAAGGTTTTAGCAATGACAAGGGCTATTTCCTTTCCCCTGAGGTTGCAGATTCTCAGGCACCTGTCTCTTTCATATTCATTGACAGAGGCTGAAACTTACATCCCATGATGGCATACCTCACAGCCATATTCCAGTTCCACGTACTTGATTGATTCACTATTTATCATGATGTGGTAACTCTTGTCATAGAACATCAAGGCAGTAGGAATGCCTTTAGAAATCACCTTATCAATCACGCTATCCACCACTACCCTCATTGTTTTCCAGATATGTGTGAGAATTAGAGGAGGGAAGAGAACTGCACAAAGCTACACACGGAATTCACATATCAGGATTAGAACTTTAGGATTCTGATTCCAGGTTCAATGCTATTTCCACAGGACCTCTTTAGTAATCATATTGCCAGGCATAAAGACTTATTTTATCTTGTCATTCATTCTTTCTTTCATTTAAAAAAAATCACCAAATGCTTACTATTTGCCAAACACTGCTTAGTGCTGGAGAAAATGCAGACAGGAATGAGCCATCTGTGTCCTGAGGTTCACCCAGGATATTAACAAAGAATTGCTTCTTATAGTACTGACTTGGGCTTAATGCAGTAGAACAAGTCGTCATCATTACTACTGTTCCTACCTCCAGGATCCCACCCTCCTGCACTTAGCTAACCAAGGTTCAAAATGCTTTTAAATGAAGGCAACACATAGCATTAAATTTTATTGATTCACTTCAGTGCATAATCATTCATTGAGCACCTATTGATTAAATCCTAATCTTAAATCTTAGAATCCAGTGCATCCTAAAGATAGAAATAATCATCAAAAGAGAAATCTCAGGTTCCCACTGAGTGGTTCTTTGAATGTTCACTATGAAAGATAATTCTCTATTATCTCCGAATGTTCTTTACAATGGTTCTTTGCATATTGCATCTTATTTTCACAAATGTGTAAACTATTAGGACAGGAATTATTATCCCCACTTTACTAAGGGTTAGAGATGCTGCTTGACTTACCAAAGTGTGCAGGATATGCTACAGCTGAAGTACCTGACTTATATTGCCTTATAATTAAAAAGTTAAATATATATATGTATATATATATATACATATTTTTTTTAATGAGACTACCACGTAAAACGATTTGTTTGCATCTAGAAAGGATAAAATAGGAAAGCCAATACAATTAACCAATAAAGAGTTTTCTGCCCTGGCAAAAGTAGAATCTTCCAGAATAGTGACTATATAATGGGAAGGATATTCTAAGGAGATAGTGACATACTAAGAAATGGGTACAAATAGGAAAGACCAAGCTCCAGAGATTAAAGAAGTAGGAAGCACTTGGAAAAGCCCCAAGTTTGGGGATGCAATGGGTCAAGGCTAGGTATAAACTAATAAAAAAGGGGACAAGCAAGGTCCTGAGGGCCAAGGGTATTACAAGTTCTATAATAGAAGTAAAGGTGGGAAGAAGCAGTCAATTATCACAAGTCTGTCCAGCAAATCCAATGGCTTGCTTCCTGAATGACATTCATTGTTAATATAATTTATTCCTGTGAATGAGCCATATTTTCTTATTTCTTTGCATGCCTTCTAATTTTTTATGAACACTGGACATTTTGATTGTGATAATGTAATTACCATGGAAATCATACTTTCCCTTTTGTATGGTTTGTTGATGTTGCTTGCTGCATATTTTAGTTGCTTGTTTGTTTTATGACATTTCTAAAGTAATTTTTAAAAGACTTTATCATGTGAGGTCTCAGAAGTTTCTGTTCCTTTAGCCTGTGGTCAGCTAGTGGCTTGACAGAAATGTCCTCAAATGACTGGAGTCCACTAAAAAGATAGAAAATATATACCCCCTGGTCTTTACAGATTGGCTCAGTGTTTGGGGACTCTTTTGACAGTCAATCCATTTACAACTCTGCCCTAGCCTTCCCTTCTGCTTGCACTTGGCCTAAAGTCAGAAAGAGGTGACAGCTGAAGGCCTTTTCAAGACTTGTCTCACCATGCATCCTGCCCCAAGCATGTACATGGCTTTCTAGATTCTCCATTACATGTGGGAGCTTTTCAAAGCTCTTATTTCCCAAAGTATCATGACTCCAGCCTCAGCTTTTCCTCACAGGATTTCAGTGTGTTTATTATTCACTCAAACTGTAATCTTTGCCCCAGGTGCCAGTGGCTTGTTCATTTTCTTTTCAATGTTTTTAAAGAACATTAGCCTGCTTAGCCATTTTCGTGCCATGAGAGAGTTCCAAGTTAGGCAAAACAAAGGCAAGTTCCATGTGTCAGTCCTTCAAGGATCCCCCAGACAGGTCAAAATATATAAACACAATTCCTTGGAAAAAGAGTTATACTCTGCTCCTTCTGAAACCCAGTGTCTCCACAAGGAATACAGGTTGTCTTCTTCAAGATTGACATCACACCAGGAAAGGGAGTGGAGCAAGGCTATTAAAATGCCGCAAAGCTCTTTTACCGTGTTTGTCTCCTTTTTCTGTATTCAGCATTCACTTGTTTACCATAGTCCTCTGACTATATTCCAGAGCTCTGACAATGATGATTCTGGCCATTTGTGTTCATTTGATTGGTATTTCTGTGAAAGGGCAGGCCCTAGGAGCTTCTTAGTCTCTCATTGTTGCTGACTAAAGGTGAGCATTTTGCAAACAGTATAACTATAGACCTTAAACTCAAGCCATAGACTTTATCTGATGCTTGACATAACACACTGATTGTTTGCAGCACTGGTGGCATACTGCTGTCAACAAACTTAGCTGATAAATAGTATACCTGAGCATTCTATTTAATTGTAGAAGAAGTGAGCCTTTTAAAACCAAAGACCTATTATAAGCAGCAGCTCTCTACAACAGCTAAGTGAATGGGTTTTGGGCCTAGACTACCTGGCTTTGCAGCCTGGCACTTCCATATACTAGCTGCATATCACTGGATGACTTTTCTAACTTCTCTTGTCTCAATTTACTCATTTAAACAATGCAATAGCACCTACTTCCTAAGAGGGATGTTGTAAGGATTAAATGCATTAATATCTGTAAAGTTTTCAGTAGAGTCTGCCATATAGTTTACAAGTGTGTTTCCTACTATTGTTGTATCACTCCTCTACTGAAAACCCCACAATGGTTTTGAATTTCTTTGCTAAAAAGCCAGAATTCTTACAGTGGCCTTGTCAGGCCCTATACAATCTGGTCTCCTTATCACCTCTCTGACTTTTTTCCACTAACCTCCTCCTTGCTCACTCAGCTCCAGTCAATATGGCCTCTTTGTCGTCCCTCAAATGTGCCAGGCCAGCTCCTACCCAGAGGCCTTCTTATCAGCTGGTGCCTCTACTCGGATCATTCTTCCCAAAGACATCCTCAATTGCAAATTTCCTTACCTCCTTCTTTGGACTTCATGACACCTTTACTGATCCTTTCTTTATACTAATGCTCTAGTACTAAGTATTTTATTGCTAGCTTCTAATATGTTGTGACATATGATAGTAATGGAATTCCCTCATTACTCTTTAGTACATTACTGCGTCATGTGATCTTTACTATCAGACAGAGAAAAAAATTCACCACACAGAAGGTTCATATAAGCTGTTGAGAAATGTATTGATTTTCTTTAGCAAGTACTCTGTGATAGATAATCTCCTTAGGGTGGAAATGACAGTCAGAATTATTGCCATTGAATTAGTCTTTCTGAATCCAATAGGGATATTGTGATCCCAGGGTGACAGAGAGCAAGTAGAAATACTTAATGAACAAAGACAAGCTGGACGAAGTTACTGTAATAAGGGACAGAGCTGAAGCAGGAATAATAGGAATCTTACCCATAGAGACAGTATGAAGTACTATATTAACGATCTAGTCCTATGTTATAATCTAGTCCTCAGGGAGCTTGATCACCTCTCCATTCCTCAGGTCATTATGCGGTCCCATTACATTGATAATATTATGCTGATCAGACCTGATGCATAGGATGTTGCAACTACTCTAGACATCTTGGTAGAATGCATGTATGCCATAGAATGGGAAATAAAACCCACAACAATTCAGGAACTGGCTTCTGAATGGTTGGATGAGGTTCAAAACTGCACATCTGGCCATTTGGAATATTCAGGGCTGCCCTCTAGGGAAAATAATAATTTTAAAAAAAACTGCACCTAATTCTGGGCCTTGTGTATTGGTTTTCTATTGCTGCATAACAAATTACCACACGAAAGAGGGGTGTGTGTCTGTGTGTGTGTGTGTGTAAACTCTCACAGCATAATAACAAGAGTGACATCCCATCACGTTTGCCATATATTTTCTGTTGGTTAGAATGAAGTCACAGGTCCTGCCCAATTCAATTCAAGGGGAGGGGATTACACAGGACTGTGAATGCTAGAAGGTTAAGATTACTGGGACTCAGTTTAAGATATGTCCACTACACTTGGACTCTTCAAAATTCTTTTCTGGTGATGATGTGAGGATAGCAGAATCACCACCCCAGGTCTCAGTTATACATCCCAGGCCCCAGCATCCTTCATTCCTTAGCACTTCACTGCATACTCTGAGCTCCATTCCTTACCTGAAAAGACTTCAATATTCATATATATGGATACTGAAGCCCACTTGTACCCTGCTCCTTGCATGCAGCTACCACTTTGGATCACTACTTAGTACTGAGAGTATATGTTAACAGTGCACTTAACCTTCAGGAGCACAGACCCAGCAAAGTAGAGCCTGAAGGCCTCTTGGGGCTGAGATCTTGGAGCCAATTGGGCAACAAATTCAGGGCTCCAGGTAACTGAAGAATATTTGGGGTTGGGAGGCATGGCCTCTGAGTGTGTACATCCCTTTGACCCCATACACTAAACTCTTGGCCATTTGCAGAAAGGTGACACTGGAAGAGGGAAAGCATGGAGCCTCTAAAGTATAAACTTCATGACAAGCTTCCTATAGTCTAGGTCTCAGAGCAGTACTATATTTAACAACTGGTTTAGCACAGGCACTGGGACAGCCAGCCTCCAAGGTCACCCCAATGGTCCCTGCCTCCTGCTGTTTATGTCCTAGTGTAGAGCTCTCTTTCATAGAGCTGACCTTTGTGACCAATAATAAGATATTTTCGAAGTGATGGAGTGTGACATTAACACTAGGTCATAAAAGACATTGTGGCTTCCATCTTACTCTTTCTTGAATTGCTTACTTTTGCAGAAGCCAGCTGTCATGTTGATATGGTTTGAATGTGTCCCCTTCAAAATTCTTGTTGAAACTTAATCCTCAATGTGATTACTTAATCACATTGGGGAAGTGATTAAGTAATGAGGGCTCCAACTTCATAAATGGATTAGTGAGTGCCCTATAAAAGGGCTGGAATGACCTAGCTTAGACTCCTTTTACTCTTCTACTCTTCTTTTGTAGGAGGACACAGTGCTCACTTCCTTTTGCCATTTCTGTCCCTGTCATGTAAGAACACCTAAACAGTATCATCTATTAGGAGGAGGCCTTTACCAGATATCAAACCTGCTAACACATTGATCTTAAGCTTCCCAGCCTTCAGAATTCTAAGACATAAATTTCCATTGTTTATAAACTATCCGGTCTCAGGTGTTTTGTTAGCAGCACAAACAAACTAAAACATATGTCACGAGGACACTCAAGCAGCCCAACAGAGAGAACTATGTAGTAAAGAACTGATACTTACTATCAATAGTCAACAATAGATCAAGGTATCCTTTCCATAGCCATGTGATTAGAAGCAAACCTTCTGGATATAGTCAAACCTTCAAATGATTTTAATCACAACTGACTTCTGGACTGCAACCTCATGAGATACCCAAAGATGGTATTAGCCATCTAAACCATTCTTTATTTATTATTTTACTTATTTTTTTAATTGGTAAAGAAAAGAGGTTTAATTGGCTCATGCTTCCAAAGCCATACATGAAGCATGGCTAGAGAGGCCTCAGGAAACTTGCAATCATGGCAGAAGGAGAAGGGGAAGCAGGCATGCCCTACATGGCTGGAGCAGGAGGAAGAAATAAGCCACTCTTTAATGACTGACCTACAGAAACTATGAGACATTAATAATTTGTAGTTTTAAGCCACTCCATTTCAGAGCTTGTTTGTTATGTGGCAACATAAATAAAACAAATGTTTGCTACCAAGAGTAGGGTGCTGGAGCAACAAAACCTAACATGTGAAATGGCTTTAAAACCAGCAGACGGTTTAAGCTCAAAGGAGTTTGAAGAGAGTATTGATGAAAATCTAAGATGCTTGGAACACACCATTATCAGAAACCTGATCATCTTTATGAAGGTTGCCTGTGAGAGCTTAAAGGCAAGTAAGGAAAAATTGATTGGAAACCGGAGGAAAGGGATGCCTTGTTATTTAGTGGAATGATGTGGAGAATAGAAAATATATTCACAGTTTGGGTTGTGGATCTAACAAAGGATATTTCCAAAAAGAATGTTGAAGGTTCTGCTTGGATTTTTTTGGGGTGGGGTGCTGTTTATAGCAAAATGTGAGAAGAGAAAGTTAAAGAGCAGACTTGAGCTTAAACAAAATAGAGGCATAATTTGCTGCTTTCAAAACCCCCAGTGTCTCCAGAGGGAAAATAATGCTAAAGTTAAGAAAGGGCATCTAAGCAAATATCAAATCCAGAACCCTTCCCGGAAAATACGGTATAAAGATGAAGCCAGTGATGCAATTATAAAATCCATTATTAAGGCCTCAAAATATATGGAGAAGTACCTCAGAAAAAACAGTATTCCCTCTAAGAGGATTATGGGTATTGTCCCTAAGCAGTCTCAGAAGAAGCCCAAAGTGAAACGAGCTTATCTAAGAGAGTTGTGTATATGCCTTTTGTCTAATGGAATACATTCCCATGTCTTAGTCCATTTTACACTACCATAACAGAATAACTGAGACTGGGTAATTTATAAAAAGCAGAAGTTTAGTTTTTCACAGTTCTGGAGGCTGGAAAGTTTAAGATCAAGGTGCCAGCACCTAGTGAGGGCTTTCTTGCTATGTCCTCACATGTCAGAAGACAGAAGGGCAAGAGAGAACCAACTCTGTCCATCAAGCCCCTTATAAAGGGCACCTATTCCCATTCATGAAGGAGGAGTCCTCGTGACCTAATCACATTATAAAGGCTCCATCTCTTAATACCATTGCATTGGCAACACCTGGTTTTGCAGGGGACATATTCAAACCATAGCACCCAATAAAATTTTTAGAACATAGAGCCTTTTGTAGATAGATAGAGAGACAGAAAGACAGTTCACCAAAATTCCATGGACCAATCAGAGCCAATTTAAGGCCCCTCAAATGACACTGCGTGGATCATTCTGATTTGGACTGCCCATTCATTTAAAAAAAATGGTGACAAAGGCCTTGTGCCTTTTTTGGTCATAGCCTTAAGAACCACTGTGTGTTACTGTGTGACAATACATTGTTAAATGTCAATAGTAGTGACACAAATGGGTTGTGGATGCACTGTTAACTTTATTTTAACAGACTCTTTTCAGACACCTACTAAAAATAAAACATGGTGCTGGGTGTTTTAGGAGAGAGAGATAAATAAAATCCTTTAAAGACGCAAACATTCAGATGTCCACCCTCTAAGGCGTGGGGTGGGGGGAATATATACACATATATAAGTAATGTTAATAACACTAGGATACGAGATGTGCTGCCATAGTATATAGAAAAAGATATTAATGTCAATTAGCAAGCATCTAGGAAGTCTTAACGAAATGTAGAAACAAGCCCTTCTACCCTAAAACCCCTGGCCCTCCCCTTCTGATTCTCTACTCTGGTCAACTCAAACTTCATTATTTTTTCCTTAAACAGGTTCCAGATAATAGGCCCATTTCCTCTTTTAAGTTTTCTTTTTTGATAAATATTTCAGACCTACACAAAGGTAAAGGAATACTACATCCATGAACCCACCACTCCATTTCAGAAACATAGTACAAATAGAGGTGAAGTCCACTGTGCACCTCTCCGCAATTAAATTGTCCCTCTCTCTCCACAATATCTAATCACTGTCCTAAGAAAGGTGCTTATTCTCATATATACCATCTGCACATTACATGTGTATGCATCACTGCCATGTATGCCTTTTACTATAAATGTGTGTAACCACAGTCATCACAGTGGTTGTTTTACATGTTTTTAGACTTCATATGCATGGTATAGTGCTTATATCCTCCTGGAACTGGGTTTTTTTCCCTTATCCATTTTTCACTGCCACCAGCCAATCTTTGCTTCTTGTTATAAGTTGAACTGGGTCCTTCAAAGATATATGTGGAAGTCCTAATCCCAAAAACCTGTGAATGTGACCTTATTTGAAAATATGGCATTTGCAGAAGTAATCAATTTAAGATGAGGTCATACTGGATTAGAGTGAGCCATTAATCCATGACTGGTGTCCTTATAAAGAAGATATACAAATACAGAGACACAGGGGAAAACACTTTGTCTGTGAAGACAGAATAAGATATTAGAGTCATGTATTTGCAAGCCAAAATATACTAAAAATTGATAGCAGAAGCTAGGAGGGAGGCATGGAACAGATTCTCCCTGAAAGCTTCCAGAAGGAACTAACCCTATCATCACCTTGATTTCAGACTTCTGGACTACAGAACTGAGGCAATACATTTCTGTTGCTTAAAGCCACTCTGTTTGTGGCAATTCATTATGGCAGCCCTAGGAAACAAACACATCCCTCCAGGCACTCTGCGTCTCAGGCCCCTGAGAATTTTAGTCTCTCTCCCAGTCTATACCTCACTGTACTGTTCAGTTTACCTACAACCATACCAAGTTACAGAATTAAGGCTGTTCCTACTGTAGGTGAAGTGTGTTTTCCCCCATTGCTCTAAACCAGTGGTTCTCAAACATCAGTGTCTTCAGAAGCACCTGAAGACAGGGAAGTTTTTTAAGACTCTGATTCCCAGTCTACCTTCAGAATTTCCTATTCAGTAGGTCTGGAGTAGGTAGGGCCTGAGAATTTGCATTTCTAACAAGTTTCCAGCTGATGCTGATGCTGATACTGCCAGTTCATTCCAGCCCACTAGTACCATGTGGTTTCCATACAAGCTGGGTCATTCATCAGATTCTTTCAATAAAAGGCAATGGAGACTAGACCTCTATCTCTGTCATTACACAAATTGTTTATAGCTTTATATTTTATTTTGGGCTGTAATAACAGAATTTTTAAAAGGCTTACCAAATAGTTGAAAGGTTCATCTTAATGATAACATGCTAAGCCAAAACAAAAAGATACAAAGATAAATATCAGTCAGTATTATTTTTGTAAAAAATAATCTGCAAAGTACTCATTTCAAACAAGCTTTTATTTTTTAACATGAACAAATGCTGTCAAATATATGTGTAAAAGGTAAAAGTCAAGTCAGATATCAGTTGGTATCATTTTGTGTAATGAACTTTAACAAAACCAGTGGTTTGAGCTACTGAAAACTAGAAAATTCACGAAAAGGAAATTAATTTCTTCTTTCTCCATCTATTTGTCTGCCTTCAAGCTGTAAGATGGAATAAGAAACAACGTTTGTACACCATTACCATACACTAATAACTTTCTAAATCTATGAGTCAACCCTGTGTACATCTGTTGTCTCAATAAGGATAAAACAAAACATTTTCCTTTTGCAACACAGACTCTTGGATGTTAGAATGCTCATACATTCGATGGCTTCAATGATCAGATCATATTAACCTTGTTGCCCTCTTGTCCACCACTAGCAATGCTTGTTTTTTTCTTGAGAGGTCACTTTATGATTTCCATAAATCTTTCCACCTTAAAAATCTGTTCTCTTTACACAAACCATACATATTCCAGACCCTCGGTTTCCATATGAGAATGAGACTGTTATCAGACATTCACAGATAAAAAATTCAGAAAGAGAGTGAAAGGCAATAAAGAAAATATAAGCTAATACTTAATTACCAATTCAGTGATAAATACTAAATTCTTTTCTTTTGACTGACATATGAAATAAAAAGATATGAAAAGAACTAATATTTATGTATTAATCACAAAGTGCAGTCTCACTTGAAATCCTTAACTTTTTACTACTCTATAAGTACAGTAGTCCACCTTCTGAATGACATTATTAGTACAAGAGACTACATTTCTGTGGCCGAGCGGTAAGGCCCAACTAGTGCATGGCCCAGCCACTTTGCTGCTGCTGCTTCTTATGACCTTTCTCTAAATAAGTACTGATCTCCACTACTGGGCCTAATTTCCATCTGTAGCAATCTTATAGCTTCAGGATAAAGGAATTGTAGCTATGAATGAAGTACATTTAGGAACATATTGCCTTCTATTTATCTAATACGCAAATACATTATTAACATTAAACTTTCTTGAATTTTACCAATATTTTGCTTATTTAGCTGACAGAGAAAAATTAAAAACATAAAGCCGTTAGTAAGAGGTGTATGTCAGAAATAGTTAGCTAATACTCAAGACTATAGATGAATACCTGGATTTTTTGATGGGGCTATCCTCTGCTGATTCTAGATCCTTTTCGAGTCCTTCACCCAGTTCTTCATTTTCATCCTCTTCTTTCTCCTTCTTGCCTCCATATACAGACATTGGGATACTTTCTTGGAAAAAGTATTCCAGTTTATACTCATTAGCAATATCCTGCACTCTATGCTCAGGAAAACCTGAAGAACAGAAATATGTAGGGGAATAATAGCTGAGAATGTTCCTACAGATAAGTACAACACTTCCATGACCCTCACGTTTCTGCTACTTGGTATTTTTCACCATAATATTCTCCCCCTCTTTCCAAAAGATCTCACACCCTGTGCTGCTGATTATTCCTGGCCCTTGAAAGAAGAGATCAGAATCATCTGGGTCTGATTACTTGGTATGCTTTTCTCAGAACTTCACTGAAAAATATTTCTTTAACTTAAAGACAAATTTCGTGGTGAAGGTCATTGGTTTCTCAACCCCTGAAAGACTGATTTTCATATCCCTCAAGTGCTCTAGTACAAGTTCATCATTTTCTGGGATCATCCTACCAAGAATCCTTACATTTTTAAAAGCTGTCAACCTAAAGCGAAATATACCATCTATTTGCCCTTTGTTTTTATGCTCTTTCCATTTCCTCCCAAACTCCTCCCTTCCTGACAGCCTACTTCCCACTGAAATTCGCTTGCTGTGGACTCATACATTACACTGAAAATCTCAGATCTTTTATCAAAAGAGGTTGGTAAAAGGAAGGACATTTTTTTGAAGAACATAAAGGCCTTTATAGACTTAAGCTTCTACTTGTGCATATGCTGCCTGAAGTTTCCTGACAGCACTGACCCGCTGCTGAACCACGGCAGCTAGGCTCTGAGCAGCTAAGCCAGCTGTACCAATAGAAGTTGCAAGCCCCCCTCCCCCTCCACCCAGGACTTTGCTGCCACTCTCAGGCCTCGGCCCCGCACAGACCCCGCGTCTCCCAGGACTTGGAGGCATCAGCCAGCACCTTGCTCTCCCAAGACCTCCACCTCCCCTTCTCTTTCCTCTCCCTGCAGGAATACGGTGACCTCTGCAGGTTCCTCTGGCTCCTTCTGCCAGGTCTGCGCCCTGCCAGACCTCGGCTCCCACTCCTGGGTCCTCCCGCTTCCAGATCCTCCCATTTCCGGATCCTCCCACTCCCCTGGCGCAAGTGTCTCTCCCAGGTCCTCATGTTCCTGGAAACAGCACGCAGTCTGACCACCACGCAGTCTGCATGGGGCCAGACCAGCAAAATGGTCATTATATTAATAATAAATTCAGTATAGAAGGAAATGGACCACATCCTGGAATAGGGACTGAAACACCACCATGAGAACTCACAGGCGCCACGAGCAACTTCAGCATCCTCTTTGCTGTCCTCTTCCTTCTGCTCCTCGTCCTCGTCCTCAGCCTCCTCCTCGTCCCCCTCTTTGAATTCATCCTCTTCCTCTTCTTCATAGTCCTCCTCCACTCCTTCACAGTCCTCCTCCTTTCCCTCATAGTCCTCTTCCTCTCCTTCATAGTCCTCCTGCTCTCCTTCATTGTCCTCCTCATCTCCTTCATAATCCTCCTCCTTTCCTTCATAAACTTCCTCCTCTCTTTCTTCATCTTCCTCCTCCTCATCACCCTCCTCCTCCCTTTCACTCTTCTCCTCCTCATCCTTTTCGCTCTCCTCCTCCTCATCCTTTTCCTTCTCCTCCTCCACCTCAAGTTCCTCCCCCTCCTCTTCTTCTTCCTCCTCTCCCAGCTCCTCCTCCTCTTCTACTAGGGGAAAAAACCAGTTTTCGATGAGGTCCCAGCCCTGATCCAGCTCAACCTCCTCCTCCTCAAAAATGTCTTCTACAGCCTCCTGAAAATCCTCAGGGTCTACTTCTGCCTCAACTTCAACTACCCATTCGTTAGGCACCAAAACACCCCCAACAGATCCGGGGTCCAGGGCCGCCCCATAACAAGCTTCTCTCTGGCTATGTTGGTCCAGGTCTTGCTTCTCCGAGGCAGACATGGCAGGAGGGACTCACCAGTCAGGACCTCAACTGGAGCGGCAAATGGGGCTGCAGTGACAAAGGCAGCAAATATGGCGGCCACCAAGGTCACTGTCACTGAGGAGAGGGAGGCTGCTGGCAGCCGGGCCTACTGCAAGGTGGTGGGGTTGCAGAAAAGGCAGCCAAACAGGAGACAACAGTCTGTGATAGCGGCTGTGGAGGCCCCGGGACAGGAAGGTTGCGCAAGGTGTGACCCACCAAGGCTGCCACTAAAATGGAGGCAGACAAGGTCAGCAACAGGGGCGGAGCCTGGAGGGGTCAACAAATGGCAACGTCCCTTCTTACAAGCTGTAAGTTTATTTGCTGAGAAATGGCAATGGATGGAAATGCTCTGTGTCCAATGAGTGAGCAAGGTTCTCAGCTTCCCTTGAAGCCTTAGGGAGCCGGGCTGCCCTCCGTAAGTCTGGTCCTTTTAACTCTATCATTGCCAGCAGACTATAGTGTTCAGATATGCTGGGCCTCTTGGGGCATGTGAACTTAATTTTTTTCCCCAATTTCCACCTGGAGACACCTTGTGCCGATAGGGACACTGTCATCAAAAAAAAATCAGTATGTAGATCAAATATCAGTGATGGTAAAGATAAAGAGAATTTGGATATTTTAACATTATTAAATCTACTTAGAAAAGAATACATAAAGTTTAAATGGATGCAGCCAGAACAGAGTTGAAGAAGTGTTAAAAACAGGAAATTAATTAGTCAGGCTTGGTGTGGAGCCACTGTGATCTCAGATACTGGGGGGGGCGGGGGCTAAGACAGGAGAATTGCTTGAACCTGGGAGGCAGAGATCACGCCATTGTATTCCAGCCTGAGTGACAGAGAGACTCCAAATCAAAAAAGAAAGAAAAAAGGAACTGGAAGGTATTTAAAGAATGTTGCTAAATCCACTTGCAGCCTCCGAAAGAGTGAATAAGGATAAAGAGATACTGTTTTTAAAGGACCAGGATTAACCATGACAAAGAGTAAAAGGACAAGCTTCCTAGAATGATTTCTGAGACAGCAGTCCAAGGCACTTTGTTGTATTTATCCCCATTTAATTAAGGCATCAAGAGTAAATGATCTTAAAATTATGAAGGAATCAACAATTATTTTATACTGATTCAATTTGCCATTGTCACTGAGCACAGAAGAACCAAAAGAGTTGTAAAGTAGAAATAAAATTCTAAGCCCACCCCATCAACTGAACAGACCCCCTCTTGGCCAGGGGGAACCCAAGGAAACCTTAAAAACTGAGTTCCAGCTATTACAAGAAGGGAGATCAAACATGCCTCATGATACCCCTTCCCTTTTGTAGTGTAGACAACAACCAACGTGCAGAATGTTAAAATAGAGATAATAAGACTGACAAAACAGAATTTTGTGGAAAAAAGATACCAAATTAGAAACAAAACCTAGGACCATGCCAGTCAAGGGTTAAATCATGCCTGCAGGCCATCAATCTTGCTAAACAGGTCATTGTGACCCAGTATATTGTGATTGGCTCAGACATAGCATCCTTATCTTACCTTGAACATTTCTTTCTTCTGACCTTAAGTTTTAGACAGAGCCTTACTCCTTTAACCAATTGAAAATTAAATAATCTCCAAATTCACCTATAATCTGTAAGCTCCCCTTTCCCTCGACCCTGCACTTCAAGATATCTTGTAGAACAAATGTATACTTCCATGTATTAATTTAAGTTTTTGCCTGAAACTCCTTCCTCCCTGGAATGTATACAACCAAACTTTATGGTATTCTATTTACTATTGGTAAAATAATAATAATAATAAAAATAAACAAACTTTAATCTGGGTTCCTCAGGACTACTTACTCAAGGCTTTTTGGATTAGTGTTTTCCCTGAACCACATTCACTCATAATGACTCGAAATAAACTTCTTTAAAATATTTCACAGAATTTGGTTTTTCTGTAAGCAGAATGCCTGATGAATCCTCTGGGTTTCAGACATATTCCTCCCTATCCCCATTATGCATCAATAACCTTTATCTCTGCATAGTGCAGGGGGCCAAAAGAAAAACTACCTCTGTGCCCTCTAAGGCAGAGTAATTGTAGAAAAAGCATACACATTTATTAACACATACACAGGAAGAATCACAGAGTAATTGCCCCTTGCCCCAATGGGGCGTAGAAGCTCATACACCATCATGAAGTTACAAAAAGTATGGGGGCTTAGATTCTGGCAAAACAGGTTATGGTGGCAGAACAGGTTATAGGAGCGGGGAGAAGAGAAATTCTATTGAGGGACAATAAATGATTGCTAGGGAGAATGAATAGATCTGGGAACAGAGATTAACTTGTAAATAGTTATCCTGGAATTTGAATGAGTCTGACAGTTATTTCATGTGAAAAGGTTTGTTCAGGTGTGGTTACATTGTTCACCTTGGTGGGTCCAGACTTCAGGCAGAAAAAGATACTTCAGAGACCTTCATCCTGTGCTTTGGAGACAGAAGATTGAGAGACAGTAGGGTGGAGGATGGTCAAAGAGATCTAGCTGCTTTTTCAGTTCAGCATGTCAAAGTGCCATATTTTGAGGTATCGGTTTCTGAACCCCAACAGTGATAATCAGGGTTGATTTTCCCCATTGGTATATAAACTCCTTTCTTTGCCGGCTGATCCATTGCCATGAGGAAACTGAAATAACCAGGTAGTAGTTGTAGCCTTAAGTTTAATAGAAATCAACCTGTGTCTCTTACTGGAAGCACTCCTTCTTGGGACACAGGACATCTAATATGGCAGAGTTTCAGGGATAGGAAGTACACATTCTGCAAGTGTGCTATGGAGAATGATGGTGAGAAGAGCTGTTGTAGCCACTCTACAAAGAAAGGATGGACCCTTGTAACAGCTAATTTTAGGTGTCAACTTGACTAGATGGAGAGATGTCTACATGGTTGGTGAAACATTGTTTCTGGGTGTGTCTGTGAGAATGTTTCAGGAAAATATTGACATGAGAGTCAGTGAACTGAGAGAGGAAGACATGCTCTCAATGTGGATGGGCACTATCTAATCCGGGGCTAGACCTAGAACAAGCAGCCAGAAGAAGGGAGATATTCGGTTTGCCTGGTTTTCTTTTTCATGTTCTCTCTCTCATCTAGAGAGGGATACCCTTTTCCCTCTCCTGCCTTTGGATATCAGGCTCCAGGTTCTTCAGCATTTGGACTCTGGGACTTGGACCAGCAACCTCCTAGAGGTTTTCAGCCCTTCAGCCCCAGATTAAAGTCTTCAGTGTCTGCTTCCCTGGTTTTGAGCTTTCAGACTTGGACTGAGCCATACTGAGCCACGGTGTTAGAGAAACTTCTCTTCCTGAGTCCGTGAGGGGCGTGGTTTCAAGTGCAGGAATTTCCCGGCTCCCCACTCAGGCAGCTGGGGCTTTTTGATCACCTCCTCCATGCAAGCCAGGTAGAGTTCCTTGGCTGATCTTCCCGTGCACAGGAAAGCCAGGTAGGGCTATTGTCCCCCAAATTCCCGCCAGAGCTCATGGAGGAGACGGCTCTGTAACTCATGATGTAACTCATGAACAAGTAGCCAATCCTGTATCAGAGTCAAAGATCGATCAATCCAGAGAAAGTCTGAAAGAACGCCTCTCATTGGACAAGAACATGAATGGGGAGGGAATAGCTCAAGGGTTAAAACTTCAGCTGCTCCTACGCGAACGGATTCTTTCTCTGGGTCTCCCCCCCTCCCCCGCCCCGACATGACAGTGTGGGAGCTGTCTTATCTCTGTCTGTCTGATAAATTAGTCTTCCACAAAACTCTTTGGGTCCACGATTTTTATTTGGGTGGTAAATTCACTGCGCCTCCAGGTCCCCTTTCCCCGTTCTTACAGCCTGTGGAGTCTAGCAGTTAGGATTCCTGGTTTTCACCCAGGCAGCCTGGGCTTGGGCTTGACTCCCGCTGTGGGAACCAGGCTATCCGGCTGAAGCTTTACTCCTCCAGTAACAATACTACTGGCTTCTCTGAGAGCCATGCTAGTGGCTTCTTTCATTCTACAACTTGTAGATAACCTTTCACAGGACCTTGCCTTTGTGATTGTGTGAGCTAACTTGCTAATGATAAAGCTGGTCTCCCCCAGTTGGATCTTTTCCTATTCAGTGCTGTGAAGCCAATACACAAAACCGAAAGTGAGCCTCGAGCAGTGCAGTCTTTTTTCGATGACCATGAAATTGAGAAGCAGGAGTGTGGCTCAGTTCACTCATGAGAGCTGAGAAAACACAGATATAGGATAACTTTAATGAAAGAGTTGGGCATTAAAAGCAAGGGGAGGAATACTCATGTCTTTTCTGGTAATGGAAAGAGAGCTACTCAAAACCAGAGTACCACTTTCTGTTTTGCCCTTCTATGGTTTCTTCCAGTTGTTGTCATGAAGACTCTCAACTGTCATGGTGCTGGTGGGTGTGTCATTTAGCATGGAAATTAGACTATAATGAACTAAGGGGTTCTTCAGAGGTCAACTGAGCTTCTATCTTAGATCCCACTGTCTTAGTCCATTTGGCCACGAAAGGGAATTTCAGACCTCAGGCATCCTGGTTCTTAAGGAGAGCTTAAGGCAGGGTAGAAATTTACCTAGACCATGTAGGCATTACACTGGGTAACAAATTCTCCCTACAACCCCCACCTAAAATTTAATTACGTTGTCAAGACTGATAACATCATACACATAGCAAGAAGGTATGACTTACTATTTATATAATACATGCTTTCAGAGGCAAGAAGGGCAGGCTTCCCAAGATGATCTGAAAATGACTTGAGAAAGTGGAAAAAGAAGACTGACTTCAGGTTTTTGTTGTGGTTAGGTTAGAGAGAGGGGTCAGGATGAGAGTTCCAATTGCACAAGTATGGACTCACATGGTTTGAACCTCCCACTAGTGCCTAAGGAGAGATTACCCAGGACTTTTTGTCAGCTTGCCCAGATATGGGATGCAGGGGTAGAAGGGGAGCTGAGATATAAAAGCTCTCAGCATTCAAATATCCCAAAATGGAGTCAGACTCCTTTGTATAAGAGCCAGTCTGATTTTTACTCCTTGGTGCCAGATTCATACACTCTAGATTTGGGAGACACAGCATCATATATCAGTTTTTTGTTCAGATCCTGAAGGAAAGTGTTCCAGGTGCTTAAAGTGTTGCACCTGAACTGATATATTAGCTGAGCTGTTTCACTTGAATAATAGAATGAAGACAAACACAAAGGAGATATTGATGAACATACGTACTACTCCCTGGTGAGCCTGACTGTAGTCTAAGGCCAGTCTATTTTTCATTAAAACCTACCCAAAAAAACTTTAGACTGATTTGCTAATGTTTTAGAGTTTGTGTTATCTCATTTGTATAGTAACTGAAATTAATGATTGGTTCCTGACCATTGTCTCTGGGGCATGGACACTGATGCCAGGGATATAGAACAAGGAGTGAAAGTACCCCCAAGCTAGGACAGCTCTCTTTACCCAATATCCTAACAGGGGATAAAAGGGAAAACATCACCTTCAGTGATTACTGTGAGCAATACATAAGCTAAAAAAATCATCACTACCCCCAGTGGAAAGGTGTTCTGTGGCCCCATTCTCCAATACATATAATAACCCATAGAGGTTTTTTAACATTCTGTTTTGTATTGCTTTGGTAAATCACATGGGTGGCATCACTGAGTAGACACAGTTTTGACAGCCATACATCATATAGGCAACTGATGCCTCAGGAGAATCATGTGGGTTTGTACCAGTCACACACATACAAGACTGCACTGGTCAGAGTGTCTGCACATGTATGAAGGGGTCCAAGTTTGATAGCTGTGGCTATAGAAGATTTTCAGCTCTTCAGCATGTGGATGAGAATGATGGACCTCAATATGAGTCAGTCAGCTGCTGCTAACCACGTGACTGAGATGGACCATAGAGATATTTGCCAAGCAACAGTACTGAATCCAGGGGACATAGAACATTAATTGCTCCCCTATTCCCATACCTTCCAAAGTCTGAGGACCCCATATACTGAGGTTGTTACTCTCCCCAAAGTGATGAGATTGTTGCTCTCCCTCCACGGCCACACAATCTGTTTGTCCTAATCCAGTAGTCAGTACCTTGTCTATTCACCCATCCATTTCCCACCTGCTCCTAGACCCATCTAGATGTGCCATGGGTTATGTGGGCTATGGTACAATGGTAGGAATTTCAGAGATCCATGGTATTATCTATTGCGGCTTGAGTGAGCCACTGCAGAGGTAAATCTAAGCTTCAGAAATTCTACCAACGGATCATTATGCTTGCGATCTGTGACATCCCATGCCCAATGACAGAAGCTAAGTGATAGCAGGAACAATAAGTTGGAGTGTTTCTTACTTTCTTGTCTAACTAAGGTGAAAAAAAGGAGGAATGGTTGGATATTGTCAGTGTAGAATCATTAATCTAGAAGGCTGGTCTCCCTGTTTTCTGACCCCTTCTCTCCTGACACTCACACAATCATTCAAAAATAAATATTTCTTACAGGGAGAAGCCTCGGATAATAACCATACAGTCTGACTATGATGTGTAATCCACAATTCTGGCAATATGGCTTGCCTAGAAATATTTTACAGTCAAGGTTTTGAAAATTTACTCCACCTCTTCATGATGTCAGCAGCCTGAGCACGAAAAGGGGCCATGGGATGCACGGTGAATGACATGCCCATCAGTGCACTGTTGGGTCTCCTTAACCTTTAACACTGTGCGTTGGAAGACTGTAATTGGCATAAACATAGTAGAACTCAAACTCAAGTGTTAACATGGTATCCCTAGATCGGAAACTCTTACACAGGCATGGAATAGATTTCAATAGCTGTTAGATACCAGAAGTAGCCACAAGATGGAAGCAGAGAATGGAAGTGGACTCAGTCAGGAATGGTCAAGGTTCAAAGCTGTGTCACCTACTGACAGATGACACAGATGGAATTCTTGTGTGTGTGTGTGTGTGTGCATGAGCAACATGGCTGTTTATTCACCTGGGTGCAGGTGGGCTAAGGCCGAAAAGGGCATTAGCAAGGGGCAGTGGGATAGGAGTTGGTTTAATAGGTTTGGGTCGTTTTTTGGGGTCGGGGGTGTTGCTGAGTAAGTTCAGTCACAGTGGTGGGGGGTAGGGGCAAGGGAGTATACATGACCACAAGTTCAGTTACAATGGCAGGGTTGGGTGAGAGGTATTTACATTATCATAAGAACAGTTAAGGTGGCAGGGTTGGGTGATAGGCTTGTCCAGGGAAGCTCCACCGCCCGGTGATTAGGGACAATGGCGAACTGGAATTCTTTTCAGCCCATTGGATTATGGTGGAAGGGTCACTTGCCCAGTCCTATGAATATAGATAGCACTGCTATGTACATGCAATTGGCCACATTGTTTGATTTAGGCTTTTCTGAGTATGGATGCTTTCCATTGGCATTCACATGGATTACATAAATGTTCTGTCTGGCTGCAGAAATGTCTTTCCAGACTTCCTGGCCCAATAGAGGGATGCCTTTTATATACCAGTAGTCATTCTCCATGAATTCGAACAGGCAGCTGAGCTGTTTTCACTGAAACTAAACCAAGTTTGATTGAAAATATAATATGCCATTTCCCTATGAGTATTGTATGGGACAAGGATGGTAGTATTCAAATCAGCCCATTGTGTTGACTGGCCCTCACTGCAGGAGGTCTTCCAGGGTTTTCCTTGGGGCTGGGGCTTAATTACTGCCAATATCCAGTGACACCATTAGCTTTGACTTCCGCTGAGTCATCAGTAATCCAAGGTCAATCATCCTTGGGGATTTGGAAGCGTGATCACCAATAGCAAATGGCTTCCTTTGTGAATGAGCAAGGGGAGGTTCAAAATCTCTAAAGGCATGTAACTTTTTTTTTTGAGATGGGGTCTTGCTCTGTCGCCAGGCTAGAGTGCAGTGGCACGATCTCAGCTCACTGCAACCTCCACCTCCCTGGTCCAGGCAATTCTCCTGCCTCAGCCTCCCGAGTAGCTGGGATTACAGGCATGTGCCACCATGCCCAGCTAATTTTTATATTTTTAGTAGAGATGAGGTTTCACCATGTTAGCCAGGATGGTCTCGATCTTCTGACCTCATGATCCGCCCACCACAGCCTCCCAAAGTGCTGGGATTACAAGCGTAAGCCTATGTAACCTTTTTCTATAAGGAGAACACAGTTGTGGGATCAGATTTGCCTCCCTCTTAAATATAATATTTCCATTTAATAAGAGAAGCTGTTGTGCCTTTCCAACTTTGTTGTAAGCATATGAATGAACAAACCTAAGATGGAGGTATCTGGGCAAAATGTTACCTGGCAGTCCAGAATAAGGTTCTCATCCTCCACAACTTCCCAATAGCAGTCCGGTTAGTTATTTCCCAAATGGAGTGTGATGGGTGGCCTGGTCAGGGAAGCAATAAGTTCAGAACTCCATGGACACATTCAGGTGGAAGCAGTCTCTCTTTGGTAGAAGCTCAGCATAGCAGTCATCAGTAGCAGACACTTGTAGTTCCAAGGGACCACTGGGGTTTTACAGGCCCATGTTACTGCCCCTGGCCTACCTGTTTTTACTGTAACCAGTTACATTTGCTAGATTTTCTGCTCAACGCATACATAGGGTACAACAAACTGTCTGGATGAGGCACATATTGTCTCGAATATCCAAACAGTCAAACTCACTTCTGGGCTTCTTTTTAGGTAGCAGTGAGTCAAAAGGCAAGTAACATTCCCTTTTATATCTTGGAGATTGATATTTGAGCCTTAGCCCACAAGGCTCTCATTAATTTGACTTGGATGGTTGATCTCTATATCTTATTAGTAGTAATGAGCCACCCCGTGGCTTTCATGCAAGTCAGCAAACAGCCATTACCACTTGTTCTTTACTAGAGCCTACCAGCACAATATCATCAATATATTGGAATCAAGTTATCCAAGAAGGGAAAAAAAAACTTATTCCATATGTCTGCATACTCATTGGTGGCAGACAACAAGAAAATTCAGGTTCTCCAGATACAGCATAGTAATTGTGTGGGAGCTGCAGGGACAACGGCTGAATTCACTTGGCAGTAATCCACCATAAGCCTCCACCTCCATTCACCTGTTTCACTAGACTCTCAAGTGCCATTGTCGAGATATAAAAGCTTTCAATATTCCGACTGTCTTTAAGTCATTTATCAAGGCCTTGATTATGTTTTCATCTCCTGGAATTCTATATTGTTTCTGTAGTGAAATACAAGAGAGAACTGGAAGTCTAGTTGGTGGTTTTAGTATAATCTTCCCACTATCATCACATTGCAAGATGCTGTTTCTCACAAGTGGAAGAATCCCCCTCCTTAGACTCTATGAATACTCACAGTAAGTGCATGTAAAACAGCAATAGCAGTTATACAACAAGCAGCAAGAGTAACAGCAGTGGTGCACAATGGTAGTCTGAGTGACCACACTCAGATGGTTATAGTTAATTCCCTTCCCCATTTTACTACATTGCCAAATTCGGCAAATTCACTTGTAGCCCTTGCCCCTCAAGAGAAACTAATAAGACAGTTATTTAAGCACTGGTATCCAAACAAGCCACAAAATATCTCATCTCCTACTTTTACCCCCTGCCACATTGTACCCTTGCAGATGCATATGACTTCTGGGCCCCACTGGGGACAGAAAGACCTTGATCTCACGTTTAATCCCCCTTCTTCACATCAGAATACATGGGCTTAGGGTCAGGCAGTGGAAGTGCTGAAGGAATGATAGCCAGTTGGCTACCATAAATAATAAGGCCTATAATGAGGAAGTGAGAAGCCAGTTGGCAATCATTCCAACTGGCTTTTTACTTCCTCCTATAAAGAGGGAACCCACAAATGGGGTACCCAGACTACCAACATTTCCATCCAGCTAACTAGCAACGGCATCTTTCTTCCTTCTATAAAGAGATACTGATTTCCACGGAGAAATCTGTCCCCACTGAGGTGCTTTAAGTCTCAACTGGATAAACAATTGCCTGTTTGTGCCCCTTCTCGCTATGCCCATAGCTCCTATCTGGACCCAATTGCTTCAGTGCTCAACCTATTAATCTCTGCTTTGAGAAACTCTCTTTTACAGCCAAATCTACATTGACTTATGGCTAGGTCCCTTTGTACGGGATTTGTTCTTTTTCCTATCCTTCTTTATTTTATCATTAATTTCAGAAATTTTGCTTGGATAGGGATCGGTCTTTATCTTGGGTGTTTATCAACTTATAATCATAGCCACCTGCACAGGGCCTCAAAGTACTAACAACAAAGTTAGCCATCCACTTTCACTTTAGGGAGGCAGAACATAAACACTTATCAGGCATTCTCTGGATGAAAGGCTCATTATCAAAATTACCATTCTGCCCATGGTACAGTCAGTCTGGAAAAGCTACAACCACCATGTTTTGAACAGCTTCCTCCTTGGTATGCTCCCCAGGTTTAACATAATGTCGTTATTGAAATAGAAATATAAAGCAGCAAAGCCATGGTTTGTGACATGATTCTGCCCTGAATGAATTGTCTGCATGAATCATATGTGAGACGGCCTGCTCGATTTCATTCACTCTGTAAAACATAACAGTTCTTGTTCTGGCACAAGATGCACCAACCGAATCTCTAACAGCACCCCATTCTTTTGACTGAAGTTTTATTAGATTTCCCTCCTTTGCCTCTTGGGTGCATCTTACTATTCTATATGGGGTTACATTGCAGTTATAGGAAATAGTTGTAGTCATGCCTTTCAAGTGGGGGAAAGTTGTACCTTTCTCTTTGACAGGAAACAGAGGTGTTTCCCTTGTCCCCTACAATGTAGAAGAGGATGTCATTTGAATAGTTTATTGTAATCTGACCTCTTGCACTCAGTGTCTATTCATCAACTCACCTTATGTTCAAAAAGCAGACCATTTACCTTCCCCTTAATTTACTATTTGGGCAGACACATTCCCTCCTATGTCCCAGGGAGCTTATATCCCTGAATTGTCCCATAGGTCCCTGCCTTTTCTTTTTCAAAAAGTCATTGTCTATGTTTGCACCTTGCTTCCTTCACCAATGCTTTCAGAAATTCCTTCATATAGGATGGCATGGAGTAGCTAGACGCCAACGGAAATGACTAAGTAAGAAAGCAAATCAGTTTGCCACACTCTACAGGTGCCAAAAGAAGACAACAAGATTTAATGACTCAGAGCAAAACAATTTATTATTTACAGCACATCAAACAGCTGAAATATCAGCCTGGTAGCACCAATTTACCTGTCTCCAACTTCCTCTGTGCAACCTGGCAAGAGTAGGTGCTGGCTATAAACACTGGGTTGCACCACAGCTGAGCAACCAGAGCCAAGGGTTTAGTGTCTTTCTATAGCAGGCAGTTAACCAGCCAGTCATTTTCTCCTAAGAGTGAGTAGTCGTATAATGGTTCTGCTGTGTGTCATGTCAGTAATCCTCCTTTATTCTCCCCGATTCCCATTCAAAGCCTCAAATCTACTCCCACATATGTTCCCGGGGTTTGTGCCAGTATATTTGAGCCAGGTTTTCCATTTTCTTCAGTTGTAAGCTCTTTCCTCTGAGAGCAAGGGCTTTACTTCCCTGCTCTGCCTATAATGCTAGTTGGTTCGGTGGCAATGAGAGTGTGGATGTTGAATGTGGCATTATATAAATCTGCTGTGTTGGTAATGTGTTTCAGGGTCTCCAAGTATGAGGAGGTTGCTCTCCTCCAGCAAGTCAGAGGGGCAGGTGCAGAGGAACTGTTACTGATCTGGAAGATTAAGGGGGATCTGGTAGTTCAAGATTCTCAGGCTTTTCCATGCAAATCTCCCTAATCCAAGGTCTCACAGTCACTGTTTTCCATGAAGTCTCTGATTTGACATAGGAGACCTCTTCAAGTTATATACCCAGTGCCATTTTGAATCTCTACCACCCTTACAATTAGCTCTCAGTCCTGATTTTCAGCACAGTCTTCCTTGCTGCTGCAGATGAGGTTCTCTTTAAGCACTGCTGCATAGAAGGCTTCTGGATTTTACAAGGGCCTAGGGTTGATGTGAGTGTGTTATTTTCATTTCTGTTTTATTAAATTTTACTGAAATATAATCTACAGGAAAAAGGTGAACAAACTATAAGCATAAAATTCTATGGATTCTCAGTGTGAATACATTCATGTAACAGCACTCAGAGTGAAAAGCAGAACATTGTCACATCTCAGAATCTCCACTCACGCCTGCTTCAAATTATGAAACCTCCTGAGAATGAACACTTATCTGACTTCTATCATCATAAATTAGTTTTGTCTGTTTTTGAGCTTTATATAAAAAGGGTCATATAATACTATGGCTTCTTTTGTAACTAACTTCTTTTGTAAGATTCATCCATTTGTGTGAGTAGTTATGAATTGTTCATTTTCATTGCTGTGTGCTATTTTATTATGTGAATACAACACAATTTATTTAATCATTTTACTTTTTATAAATGGGGAAGTTTTAAAATCTTTGTCTTGTATTAACAGTAATGCTATGAACAATCTTATGCATGTATTCTGGCGAACATATGCATATACTTCTGTAAGGCAAATACCTACAAGTAAAATTTGCTGTATTATAGGTTGTGCATAAATTCATACATATTAGATATTGCCATGTAAATTTCCAAGGTAGTTGTATTAATGTTAACTTCCAACAGCAGTGTATGACAATTCCAGTTGCTCATGTCTTCAAAAAGAAATGATATTTCTATCATTTTTCTTTTGATCTATTCAGATGTGAGAGTAAAAGTATTACTGTATGGCTTTAATTTTCATTTCCCTGATCCTGATGAATAATGAGGTTGAGAATTCTTTTATTTGTTCATCAGTCATTTATATTAGCCATTTTTTTTTTCTGAACTGCCTGTTTGTTTTTTCCCATCTTCCACCGGGTTGTTTGCCTTTTCTTATGGATTTGTAGAAATTCTTCATATATTCCGGATACAACTTCTTTGTTAAGTACATGTATTTCAAATAAATACTCTCATCAATGGACCGCCTTTTCTCTTTCTTAATGGTGCCTTTGATGAGCAGATGTTCTTAAGTTGTATGTGTTTCCTTTCTTTATTGTCAGTAATTCGTTTCCCTCTTGGTATGTCCTGTTAAGAAAATTGTTACTTACCACAAAGTCATGAAGATATTCCCTGCATTCTCTTTAAACTTTTTTTTTTTAACTTTCACATTTATATTTGCAAACCTTCTCCAATTGATTCTTTTTGTTTTGTTTTGTTTTGTTTCGAGATGGGGTCTCACTCTATCATCCAGGCTATAGTGCGGTGCCACAATCTCAGCTCACTGCAGCCTCTGCCTCCTGAGTTCAAGCAATTCTCCTGCCTCAACTTCCCAAGTAGCTAGGACTACAGATGCATGCCACCACGCCCAGCTAATTTTTGCATTTTTGGTAGAGACGGGGTTTCACCATTTTGACCAGGCTGGTGTTGAATTCCTGAGCTGAAGCGATCCCCCCACCTGGGCCTCCCAAAGTGCTGGGATTACAGGCGTGAGCCACTGCGCCCAGTCCCAATTGATTTTTGTTTACAGTTGGAAAAGGGGTCGTGCAAGATTAATTTTTTTCAAACAGATATCCAACTAACATCAGTTCTTGAAAAGGCCATTCTTTCCTTATTATACCTCAGTGTCACATTTATCATGGATCAGGTGACTCCTATGTATATATGTGCTTACACATACATTTTATGTTCTTTGTGATGAATCAGTGTATATATACATATATATGTACTCCATACCTTAATTCTTATAGTTTCATAAATAAGTCTGAAGGGTTGCAATCTATGTCCTCCTTCTTCAAGATTACTTCTGTACTTTTGCCATTCTGCATTTTCATATACCTGCACTGTCCAATATGGCAGGGACAAATCATGAATGATTAAATTTAAATTTAAAATAATTAAAAATAAATCCAATTTTCGAATTCAGTTTCTTAGCCACTTCAGCCACACTTCAAGTGCTTAATAACCAGATATTGACTATCATAATGAGGAGCACAGATAGAGAACATGTCTGTTATCTCAGAAAGTTGGACAACACTACTAACACATTTCAAATGTTTGCCACTTTTCACATATATACACACTCAAACAAAACCTACAGGGATAAGGATTTGGTTTGGGTTTAATCTTTAGATCAACTTGGGGAGACCAGATATCCTCGCAATAATGAATCTTTCAATCCTTGTGAACAGTGCTAGCCCCAGTTGTTAGTAGCTGAGCTATGTATGATTCATACTGCATGATTAATGTTAAAAAAAAAAGACAAAAACAGTAAGAAAAAGAAACATAGAAGAAGCTGTTCCCTATCTTCTACAATTTATTAACCAGAATATCCAGGATACAATAAAAATTTCTAGGTATGCAAAACAGAAAAGTATAATTCACAAGTAGGAAAATTAAAAGCCAATAGAAACAAATTAATAGGTGACATATGTTAGAATAAGCCGTAAGAATGCAGAAGAAATTGAGGACTGTTTCAAATTAACTGACCTAATTTATATCTCTAGAATGCTGCCTAACACATTTTTTTTCAAGTGCTTATGGGCTTTTTACTTAAACTTTTATATGCTGAGCGATAAAACAAGACTTAATAAATTTCAAGTATCAAAACACAAAGTATGTTCTTCCACCATGATATAATTAAATTAGAATTTAATGATAATGTGACCTCTAGAAAATTCCCAGATATTTGGAAGTAAGCTGAACAACACTATTGAAAACAACCCACAGGTGAAAGAAGGTATGACAAAGGAAACTGGAAGATAATTCAAGCAGAATATTTGGTAGAATTTACCAAATGAAGGGCTGGGAGCCAGCTAATACTAACTCTTGAAAGATACTGTTAGAATATCTTCCCAACTCTGCTTTCAGTGACATCACATTGCTAGCTTGAAATCAGCCACAGTCCAAGGTTTTATACCACAGAAATTGACAGACGCTAAGAAATGCTAAAAATAGAGCTTCTTCTGACCATTGCCCCCTGCCAACCAACCCAGAAGAAAAACTTGCTAAACACATACCAGAATACCACTGAATTTACCAGTGAAGCCATCTGGAAGGGGAGTTATTTATGAAGATCTTTTTAAAATATTATTATTGATGTATGTTTTGTTTATGCAATTCACTACTTTAAAGTATACAGTTCAATAATTTGTTGTAAATTTATCAAGTTGTACAATCGTTACCTGCTATGGTTTGGATATGGTTTATTTGTCCCCACCAAAACTCAGCTTGAAATTTGATCCCCAATGTAATGATGTTAGCAAGTGGAACCTAATGGGAAGTGATTGGATCACAGGGGCTTCACCTTCATGGGTGGCGTGGTGCCATTCTTCCAACAGTGAGTGAGTTCTTGCTCTGGTGAGACTGGGCTAGTTTTTGTGGTAATAGTTTAGTTCCCACAAGAGTGGGTTGTTTTCAAGCCAGGATGCCCCTTGTGTTTTAGCTCTTCACTTGTGTCCACTTCCCCACTGATCTTCTTCACCCTGATGTGATGTCGCACAAAAGCCCTCATCAGAAGCCAAGCAGATGCAAGCACTGTGCTTCCTGAATTTCTCAGCCTGTGAAACCATGAGCTGTGTCTTGTGTCTAGCTTCCTTCAGCTAGTATATTGTTTTCAATGTTCATTCATGTTGTAGCATACATGAGTACTTTATTCATTTCCATTGCTGAATAATATTCTATTACATGAATTGATCATATTACATTTATCCATTGAACAACTGGTGGACTTTTGGGAGGTTTCCAGTTCGGGGATATTATAAATAATGCTGCTCTTTTCATTCCGGCACAAGTTTCATGAGGACATATGTTTTTATTTTTCTGGGATATGTAAGTAGGAGTTAAATTTTTGAGTCATAGATTAACTTAATTTGTAACTTTCTGAGAAACTGCCAAAACATTTCCAAGTGTCTGTATAATATTACAATCCCAGCTACAATACATGTACCTTTAATTTTCTCCACATCCTGTACAACACTTTTTTGTGTCTATCATATTTATTTTAGCCATTGTCGTAAGTGTGAAGTAGTATCTTATGGAATTAATTGGCATTTCCTAATGACTAATGATGTCGAGCTGCTTTTCATGTGCTTATTGGCCATTCATATATATTCGCTGAAGAAATATCCATTCAAATTATTTGCCCATTTTTTTCATTGTGTTACTGGTCTCTTCGTTGTTGGATTAAAAAACTTCTTCCTATATTCTGACACAAGTCCCATCCATGTCAGATGCAAACTTGGAAAACATTTCCTAAGTTTGCGAGTTCTCTTTTCACTTTCCTGATGATGTAATTTAACAAACAAAAATTTTAATTTTAATGAGGTTTAATTTATCTATTTTTCTGCAGTTAGGCTTCTGGTGTCAAATCTAAAAAGTCTTTGCTTCACTCACAGCCACAAAGATTTATTCCTACGTAAATCTTTTTGTGAGCTGTCTTGTCACTTTCTTGATTGTGTAATTAAACAAACAAAAGTTTTTAATTTTGATGAACTCCAATTTATCCATGCTTCTTTGATTATGCTCCTGGTGTCATACATAAAAAGGCTTTGCCTTGCCCCCAGTGATGAAGATTTACTCATACGTTTTATTCTAATTATGTTATTATTTTAGCTATTATGTTCATGTTTATGATTCAGTTTGAGATAATTCATATATGCTGTCAGGTACAGTTCTAAATCCATTGTTTTACATGCAGATACCCAGTTGTGCCAACACTATTTGTTGAAAAGACCACCCTCTCCCCCTACTGAATTGTCCTGGTACTCCTTTGCCAATCCAGTGACTATAAATGTAAGGATTGAGAACATTTTCTTTTATTCCTAGTTTCTTGAGGGTTTTTTATCAAAAAAGGCTATTGGAGTTTTCAAATACTTTTTATTGGTCTATTGAGCTCATGCGCATTTTTTGTATTTTATTCTATTTACATGATGTATTACATTACAGTCGTATGCTGCATAACAATATTTTGTTCAACGTCAGACTACAGACATTACAAATGATTCCATAAGATTATAATGAAACTAAAATATTTTCTATTACCTAGTGATGTCATACTCATCATAACTATGGTGTCATACCCATCATAACTTTGTAGAAAAATGCATTGTTCATATGTTTGTGTTGATGCTGTTGCAAATAAACCTATTGCACTGCCAGTCAGTAAAATAGTATAGCACATGCAATTAGGTACAGTACTTAGTATCTGACAGTTATAATAAATATATGTCATTGGTTTACATATTTACTACACTATACTTTTTGTTGTTTAGAGTGTACTCCTTCTACTTAAGAAAAAGGTAACTGTAAAACAACCTCAGACAGGTCCTTCAGAAAGTATTCCAAAAGAAAGTCATTATCATAGGAGATGAAAGATCCATATGTATTGCTCCTGAAGACTTTCCGGTGGTATAAGACGTACAGGTAATAGACGATCATACTGATGAGTCTGACCCTGTGTAGGCCTAGGCTAATGTGTGTGTTTGTGTCTTAGTTTCTACAAGAAAAGTTTAAAAACTTTTTAAAAACTCTTAAAAGTAGAAAAAAAAGCTTATAGAATAAGGTTATAAAGAAAGAAAATGTTTTTGTACAGGTGTAAATGTCTGTGTTTTAAGCTAAGTGTTATTACAAAAGAGTCAAAAGTTTTAAAAATTGAAAGCTCATAAAGTAAAAAATGTTACAATGAGCTAAGGTTAAATTATCATTGAAGAAATACAAATATTTTTAAATATACTTAATGTAGCCTAAGTATACAGTGTTTATAAAGTTTACAATAGTGTACAGTAATGTCCTAGGCCTTCACAGTCACTCACCACTCATTCACTGACTCACCCAGAGCAACTTCTAGTCCAGCAAGCTCCATTCATGGTAATTGCCCTATATAGGCTTACCATTTTTTATCTTTAAGATAATATTTTTACTGTATCTTTTCTAGGTTTAGATATGCTTAAATACACAAATACCATTGTGTTTTAATTGCCTACAGCATTCAGTACAGTAACATGCTAGGCTTGTAGCCTAGGAACAATAGGCTATACCATATAGCCTAGGTGTGTAGTAGGCTATACCATCTAGGTTTGTGTAAGTACACTCTAGGATGTTGGCAGAACAAAATCATCTAACGACATGTTTCTCGGAACATATCCCTGTCATTAAGTGATGTGTGACTGTAATTGGTACTCACATATTAAACAAACTTTGATTCCTGGGATAAATCTCATTTAGTCATGATGTAAAATCCTTTTCATGTGTTGTTGGGTTAGGTTTCCTAGCACTTTGTTGAGGATTTTTTCCCTATGTCTTCTTAAGAGACATTAATCTGTAGTTTTCTTTATGTGTGATGTCTTTTTCTGGTTTTGGTATCAGGGGAATCCTGGCCTCACCGGATGAGTTGGGAAGTATTCCTTCCTCTTGTATTTTTTGAGAGATTTTGTGAAGTATTTGTACCATTTTGTTTTTTAAATATCAGACAGAGCTCATCAGGAAGCTATCAAGGGCTGGGTTATTTTAGAAAGGATTTTTAAGGTACTAGTTCAGTCACTTTGTTACAAGTCTTTTCAGATTTTCTATTATTATTGAGTGGTTTTTAGTTTGTGTCTTTCTAGGAAATTTCCCATTTGATCTAGAATAACTAGTTTATTGACATACAATTGTTTATAGAGTTTCTTTGCAATTATTTTTATTTCTGCAGGTTTTTTTATTAGTAGTGTCCCCTTTCTTATTCATGATTTTGGTGGTTTGAATTTCACCTCTCTTTTTCTTGGTCAGTATAGCTAAAGCTTTGTCAATTTTGTTGATCTTCTGAAGGAACTAAACTTTGATTCATTGATTATCTGTATATTTTTTTCTATTCTCTATTTATTTCTGACCATTCTAATCTTTATTTCCTTTCTGTTTGCTTTAGGTTTAGTTTGTTCTTGTTTTTTCCACTGAATTTCACAAATTCAATTATAACTGTTATAACAATGACAAAAAAACTTAAATACTAAGAAGACAAACAAGCTAATTTTTCAAATAGGCTAAATATGTGAATTGGCATTTATCCAAAGAAGATATATGAATGGCTGATAAGCACAGGATATAATTTCTAATATCAGTAGTCATTAGGTATATGCCAACCCAAACTACAATGAGATACCAATTTACAACCACTAGATTGGGTATAATAAAAAAAAAAAACAAGTGTTGGTAAGGATGTAAAGAAAATGAAAGTTTCATACATCACAGATAGGATTGTAAAATTATGCAGAAATATTGGAAATTCTTTGGCAGTTTCTCAAATAGTTAAACATTGAGTTATCCCATGACTCAGAAATTCAACTTTTAGTTACATATCTCAGAGAAATAAGAACTTACATCCACATAAAAACTTGTACAGGAATGAAAATAGCAGCATTATTTATAATAGCCCAATATTGGAAACCTCTCAAAGGTCCACAAACTGATAAATGGCTAAATAAAATGTAGTTAATTCATGTGATGGAATATTATTCAGCAATGATACAGAATAAAGTACTGATGTATGATACAACATGGATGAACCTTGAAAACAATATACTAAGTGAGAGAAGCCAATTACAAAATACGAAATATTGTATAATTCAGTTTATATGAAATGTCCAGTATTCTGGGTAAACTCGTTCAGACAATGTTGTAATTAGTGGTAGGCTAGGGATGGGAGTGGAAAAGGACTTCAAAATGATTACAAGGCTTTGTTTTGGAGTGATAAAATAGTTCTGACAGTAGATAGTGGTCATATTTGAACAACTCTGTGAATATAGTAAAAAGCACAGCATTGTATATGTTAAAATAATTAATTTTAGGATACATAAATTATGTCTTAAGAAAGAGAATAGAGATCATGAGATGAAGAGAGATGGGACATGGTGAAAACGGCCATGAGATGCATAATTGCAGTTCCAGAAGGAGAAAAGGCAAAGAATGGATAAAATAAATATTGAACATGAAAACAGCACAGAATATTATAAAAATAATAAAAGATATCAAGCCATGCATCAAGATGTGCTACAAATCCCAAGCAGAATGCATGCAAAGAAAATCACACATAGGTGCCTTACAATAGAATTACTGAAAAAGGAAAATATTAAAAAATTAAGTCCACAGAAGATATTTAAATGGAGTTTACAGCAGGAAATTGGTTAAAATAAGTGTTCAAAGTGCCAAAAATAACTACCACTCAAAGGCCTGGGAAAGCAATGGGGATATTTGGGTAAGACTTGGACCCCGACCTCTGATAAAATGGGCTTCCCAATTAGAGATTGCACTAAAACAGCTTGAAGAAAGAGCCCCTACTGAATTGGAACTTTTACATTTAAATCAGGGGAATTGCTTAACTGGTACTGAAGTCTCCAGTTCTTGAAGGAGGATTCCCTCTGAAGTGAAAGCCAGCATAGTAACAATAGTTCTTCATATTTAGAGAGAAACTATAAAATCCACATAGCCCTGCCCAGGTAGATGTCTTTTGTGAAGGTGACAAAAAGAAACAGGAAGCAGAAAGAAGCAATTTGGTTCTCCCTCTTTCAGACTTCCTGTCTCCCTTTGTTGTCCTATTCAGCCTAACAGGAAGTAAAGGAGAAAAAGTGTTGGCAGAACCTCTGCTTCAGCATACTGTCAAAGGAAAAAATAACTTGGGACCCTAATTTCACTATGCCAAAAGAAAATAATTAAGCTGAAAACTGTCATGTAAGAAGTCGCCTTTCCTCTTGTTCCTAAGCAGATAGCTACAGATAAAAAGTTAAATATCTCCACAGATAGCTACTCTATGTTCACCTTATCTTGTGTAAAATGCCAATTTACTGAGCATGAGACCAGTACATAATTGACTATTTCCTTACTTGCTCCTTTTCTCTTGCAATATGTGGATTCAGTAATGTGACCTTACCCTCCCTCCTTACCCTCCAGCCTACTTTTCCCCTTTAAACACTGAATCCCTCAGAGTCATCTTTGGAGGAAGGCACAGACCTGTCTCCCAGGTATATGCCCTTAACCTTGGCAAAATAAACTTCTAAATTGATTGAGATCTGTCTTTGATACTTTACAGTTTACAAATTGGTAACCACAAAGGAAGGGATTCTGAGTGGAAGTGCTTCTTTGACAAATCTCCTATAGGTGCTTGGTACCAGCTTGAGCTGTCTTTATTGCTCAAACCAATAGGATGGTTTGCTGAGGCCTGGGAGCACCCCACCGCAGAGAATCCCTGATATCCCAAAATCTGGCTGAGATCTGAGGTTTATTTTGCTGTACATCTCCTTTTCTAGAGTTTTATTCACTTCTAACAGGGAAGGTAAGTTTGAGTATTTTCCTGCTTCTAGGATGGTACAGAGAAATCTTCAGCCTGGTCCCCAGTTCCTAGGTAAGTATCTAAATTGGGGCGTGTCTTGAAAATTCTTTTTAATGACTACAGTTAAGATGAATAACCAGCTGTTCCTAATTTCTACTTACCATTAGAGTGCTCAGTAATTATAGAAATTGTGTAGTTGTTTGTTTTGCTTAACTGTTTTTTTTTTCTTATTTGTTTGTTTCTGCTTTTGTTGCTGTTTCAGTATTGCGTTTGACCAATTCTACCTGACTTGATCACATTTAAGTTCAAAATTATGGGGAACAAGGACTCTGAATTGGCTAAATTCCTGCAAGTGAAAAAAAAGGAACAAGAGAAAATGTCCAGAAAAAGGAAAAAATATATATATTTTTTGACTACCTGAAGGGTGTTATTTATGTAACTTGGCACCTTTTGCCAACCAAGCCAAACTGAAAGAGCAATGGTTGTCATCCACACTGTAATTCAGTAGCTAGGGTTCTGCCCCTTCTTTTCACCACAATAGCCTGGTTTTGATTCATAAATAAATTCCCTTCCAGTTTAATATTTGTGTTACTTTTGAAATAGTAATTTGTCACAGCTCAACTATGATGAGATTTAAAAGGATTTTTTTAAGAGCTCAATGGTTAAAAGTCAGCTTTATTAAAAGCTAATATCCAAGAGGTGTGTGTGTGGGGAGGTGTGTGTGTGTGTGAAAGGCCTTTATGTTTTTTTTTTCTCTCCCAGGATCTTGTTTTTTGAGAAAAATATTTCTTTCTTTTCAATCAACTGAATTCGGTTTTCTCCATTTACTTCTGTCTATCTCTCCTTTTTCTTGCCACCCTCTGCTGCATAAGAGACTAAAATAATTTCTAAGAGACTAAGATTCCTTACAGAAAACAGAGAAGGCGCCAGGCTCCTTTTTGAGGAGAAACTTCCGTTTCTCTTTATGGAAACCCAATAGTGTAAAGAGATAAGTTCCTCTCAGATCTTAAACTGCTTGCTTGTATATTATATTACCTGATTTTTTTGACTGAAATAGTTATTACAACAAACCCTACTGGAGAGTTTAAGATAAGAAAGGGTGTGGTTTTGACACTTAGAGAAATAGCTCTGTAACTATGTGCATTGTAAAAGTATTATGTGGCCAAGTCCCGTGATATTTTTTTTTCTTTTTAGAGATCCAGGATTCAGTGCCCAGATCTCAGAAATTCAGTTAAAAGATAGTGACTAAATTTAAACCTACCTATCTAAATAAAATTGATCTCCTTATAAAATCCTGTGATAGATTTCTATAATTTTATGTTTGACATGGCATCCATTTTTAATCTCCCTCTAGCATACTAGACTCTCTCACTGTTTCTCAATCTTTCTCTCTCCCCACCACTTTGAGATGTAAATTTCACTATCTGATTTTCACCTGAGTTGTTCCTTTGATATACAATTTTAGGGCTATGTAGCTGACACTTGCCTAGGGTAATGAAACAGGTTATCAAGAAATCAGAAGTCTAAAATAAGGAAAAAAGAGGTCTTATGAATCTATAAGATCTACTATCTGTGTGTCTAATACATCTATGTATTTATATGTCAAGTATATAATGTTTCACTATCAAAAATATATAAAAAAGCTCTAACTGATTGGCTTAAGGGAAAAGAAAGTGCTTAAATAAAATAATTTATCATAAAAACAGAAACTTTAAGCCCAAGTGTTTTTTCAAATTCATATGAGTTAAGTAAACCCTTAATAAATAAGCTGGTTTTTAAATTATTAGTAACATAAAATTAGCAATGTCTTCAGAATTGTCAGCATACATTTTGTTTAGATTTGTTGGGGAAATAATTTAATATTTATCTCTGCTAGGTATTATAAGGTGTCAAAATTTGGCATGAGGGTTATAAAGCTTGCAACTCCCAAAAGAATTATCTTTGGTTGTGTAACTTTTTTATAAATAAGGCATTTAATATTGTCCATTTAACAAAAACAGCCAAATCCTGGGGTGTTGGCCAAAAAAAAAAAAAGAATATTTATTTAACCATAAGGTTCTTACTTAGGTAAACACCTGAAATTCACAGCTATAGAAATGGTTAACAGGGAAGTAATTTTAAATAACGACTATCACAGTTTTCACAAGTAATCTGGATAAACTATTTAAAAAATTAATTAATTAGGGCAATGGAAGACATGCTTGCAAATAAAAGTATCATATAAGTTAGAATCAAAAATCATATAAAATTAAATAGATATATCCATTAAATGTCTTGATTATTTCCAATTTATCTTTAAAGATTATGTTATAGGAAAACATTTTTCCAAAAAAAATGTTTCTATTTAAGGGAAAATAATTTTTGTCTAATTCAAAGAACACTTAAAGGTGATTTACAAAACAAGGTAAAAGGAACAAGTAAGTAAAGAAAGTTAAAAGTATAAGGAAGTATTTTTGGTAAGAAAGGTTAAAAGGAAAATAATTTTACATGAGAAAGAATCTTTGGCTGGGTGCAGTGGCTCACGCCTGTAATTCCAACAGTTTGGGAGGCCAAGGAGGGTAGATTGCTTGACCTCAATAGTTCGAGACCAGCCTGGACAACACGGCAAAATGCCATCTCTACAAAAAATACCAAAATTAGCCAGGTGTGGTGATGGGCACCTATAGCCCCAGCTATCCAGCAGGCTGAGGTAGAAGGATGGCTTAAACCCAGGAGGTGGAGGTTGCAGTGAGGTGAGATTATGCCACTGCACTCCAGCCAGGGCAACAGAGCCAGACCCCGGTCTCAGAAAAACAAACAAACAAACAAAAAACCACTCTTTCTGCCTCTAATTAATTCGATTCAAGCACCCTTTTCATTAGTTTTGACCTGCAGGTTATCTAAATAAACTCCCCATAGGGAAAAGCAGTCACACTGCAGAAGATATTTTGTTTTGACTTTTGGTAACTGGCCTAACAGACTTCATGTTTTATTGAAATAATTCCTGTGTCACTGTTATTAAGTTTTGCTTTACTTAGAAAAGCTGAGATTAATTTTTTAAATTAAGGTTATTACATCTGTGTAACTTTCTACATTGCTTTCAAAGTTCTTATGTCATTAAGTTGTAGGGCTTGGACTCCTGAGTCTAAAAAGGACACCAAGTCCTGTTTAATCATAAACATTGACAGCAGTTAAAGCCTCGTCTTCAGACCTGGTAGAAGATGACAATCACAATAAACTGAATTCTTGAGACACAGGGCCAGAAATTAAGATTATTTCAACTCCTCTAGGCCCAGGGACTATTGTGTGTGATTGTAAGGGCCGATTTTGAGAGATAAATATAGTTGGGTTTCTCTATGAGTTAACCATTAATATCAAAGGCACGTTGATCCAAGACCAGTATCCGGGCCCCTATGTCAAATTAACAAGCTTTTGTTGGAACATTAACCTACCTTTAATAAAATTTATAAGATTATACAAAGGTTTATGGAAATTATATCTTGTGGTCAAGATAAATAAAATTAAATATATTTGTTAATAAGATTTGAGAGATTAAATTGACCTCATGCTGTCTTTATTAGGGCTTATGATTTGGGAGGTTAAGTCTCCTCTCTCAAAGAATTAAGGTTTTCTGCCTTTTAAAAAAATCTTTGAGTTATCACTTTGGCTAAATGAATGACTTAGTTTACAATTATCTGTGAGCCTATTTTATGATATCAAGTGTTTTAAACTTTTTATATTTGAGAAACTTGCTAAAATAAAATTCTAAATTCAGTCCTCATTAATTTTTTGAACTTAGGTCCCCTGAAGTCCAAAACTGACATATTCTGCTTATTTGGTATAATAAAATCATGTAAGAAGTTTTTCAAATATGAAATGGTGTTCAACCTTCTTTGGATTATATTTATAAAAGGTATTATTATCTGTGCTCCAAAATTGTATGAGAGTCCTGTGATTCTGATATGTCTTAGTATATGTTATCAGCAGGAATTATTATGTAAAATTGTGTATGCCATGGAAGTAACCGAATTTCCTTGTTAATTGTGTATTTAACCATGTCTATTCTAAGACTTTTGTCATTCACAATTGTTGTTTTTCTTTGATTCTTATATGACAGTTTATAATCAGCTATAGAACTCTGAGGAGTTCACTTAAATATAGGCTTCTCGTAACTCTAGAGATTGTGCCAGTGGAACAGAAAGAAAAATTTCCAGGGCTCTCATGGAGAGCTGATATATTCATGAAGATTGTTGACCCAATATCAGACAAAACAAGAGTTAATAGCATGGACTGAACTAATAAAAGAAATATACACTTTCTATAATTTTTTTGCTTAAAACATTGTTGATTCTGTTTTGTTTTTCAGAGTCAAAAAAATCTTTTTATTTCTTTTGAGCTGTTTACAGTTTTCCAGATTTAAAATTACTAAAACTTAAGCTGTGCTTTTCTTAAAGACTTGTGAACTGAAGCTAGACAACTTAAACTTCAAAAGAAAATAACAGCAACCTATTTATATACATGAACTACTTTCATACCTGTTTGCTGATGTATACAATTCAGAGTAATATAGCATACATTCGTTTTGCAGGATTGTTCTCTGTTTTTTTGTTCGTTTGTTATTTTCTTTCTCTCTTTCTCCCCGTTTTTCTTCATACGTCATGTGACTTCACAACCATTTAAAAATGAGCTTTCCTAACAATGTGGGAATTAGTCACCTAGGAATAAACTGTCTTAGCTACAAGAGATTAGACGAAACCCAAGACCAGAGACTCATTTTCTTCTAAAATGCTTTCTCTGAAAAAATTTAAAAAAGAAAAGAGAGAAATGTGAAAGGAAAATAAAAAGTTGGGACCCTAATTTCAGTATACCAAAAGAAAAAAAAAAACTAAGCTGAAAGCTGAGTCATGCAGGAGGCTGCCTTTCCTTTTTTTCTAAGCACATAGCTACGGGTAAAAAGTTCAATTTCTCCATAGGTAGTACTCTATATTCACCTTATGTAAAATACTGATTTAGTGAGCATGAGAACAATACATAATTGACTATTCCCCTACCTGTTCCTTTTCTCTTGTAACACACGGATTCAGTAATGTGACCATACTCTTCCTCTTTTCCCTTTAGCTTGCTTTCCTCCTTTAAATATTGAAGCTCTCAAAATCATCTTTGGAGAAAAGCACAGACCTTTCTCCTGGGTACATGTCCCTAACCTTGGCAAAATAAACTTCTAAATTGATTGAGTCTGTCTCAGATACTTTTTGGTTTACTATACCAAAGCAGAATATGGAATGTGGAGATGAGAGTTTCAGATATTCCTACTACCTGATTCTTCCTAAAGCATGTATATTTCAAAGAAAACCTCAATATGTGCTTCAGATACTATGCCGTTGTTTCTCTCAAGTTTTAGCCATAGGTGCAGAACCAGTACAACAAATAAATGATAGAGAGACAGACAAACCTAAGAGTATTTATTACAAAGAAATTGAATATGTGATTATGAGGGCTGACTAAGCAAATCTGAAATTCATAGAACAAGTGACAGGAAGGGAGGATCACATGCAGAAAAGAATTCCATGGGCAAGGGCTGACGTAGTTGTCAACAGGATATGAGGAAGGGAATATGCAGTGATGGTTGAACAGTCGTAGACTCAGCTGCTCTTTGGAGTCTGATTCAGGAAATGCCTAAATCTTCTTTTAAGGCCTTCCACTGATTAAGTCGGGCATGCCAGGCAAATTTGCCTTACTTATAGTCAACTTATTAGAGACTTTAATTATATCTGCAAAATCCCTTCACAGCAACACCCACATTAGTGCTTGATTGAATAACTGGAAAAAGTTGTTCTGGGCTACAAGACAGCCACTGCCCTCTATTGTATCATCATAGTTTATCCTTTCCAAGTTGATACATTAGAAAACTATCATACTTTTGAAACATAATTAATAAAATGAAACTACTGTGACATCAACAATATCCATTATCAAAAATGAAACCACACAAATCACATACATAAATAAGGGCTTATTATTTTATGCCAAGGTGTCATTTACAGACTTAGATACTGGTGTAACTAAACCAAGTATGTTCTTTTTTTTTTTTTTTTTTTTAGACAAGAGCTCACTCTGATGCCCAGGCAGTAGTGCAGTGGTGCAATCATAGCTCATTGTAGCCTCAACCTTCTGAGCTTAAGTGATCTTCTCACATCAGCCTCCTGAATAGCTAAGACTACAGGCATGTGCTGCCATGCACAGCTAATTGTATTTTCTGTAGAAATGGGGTTTCATTATGTTGCCCAGCTGGTCTTCAACTCCTGGGCTCAAGTGATCTGCTGGCCTCAGCCTTCCAAAGCGCTGAAATTACAGGCATGAGCCACTGTGCCCAGCCAAATATGTTCTTTACAGCAGTGGTTTCTAAAATGGAGTGTGGGCTAATTCAGGAAATTTACAATATGACCTGTTGGGGGGAGCACAAATAAAATAATACAACTTTCATTGATATTCATGTATATCTCATTTCTTATTCAAGTTTTGTCTCTCATGTTGTACAATATTATTTCCTTATAATGTGCATATAGACAGGCACACATATATACACAAAGTATTTATTATAAGGAATTTGAGTAGGTGATACATGAATGCAGGGGCTATTTTCCTATGCTATAAATGTAGATAAATTATTTGAGGTTACCTTCAAGCACATTTTCCTGCACAGTGGTGGATGATTAGAATGTTTGCAAACTTCTTTTTTTAAAAACTCATTCACCATAGTAGTTGTTTTAAGACATAGAAACTAGGAAGTGCAAGTAAAGGCTGGTGAATCAGCCAGCAGTCTCTCCTCAGCATGGATTGCCATAATCTCCTTACAGCAGAAGAAATTAAGCCCATTTATGCCTAACAAACTCCCCTTCCCTCAACACACCATCAATAATGATAGAAAACAAATAAGCTTGATGTTAATGGTTGTATCCCACACAGTTTGCCTGTGAACATCCCTGCTAAATGTGTCTGCTTCTTTGCAAATATAAAAGAGTCATCTCAGAACAAGTGGCCTTAGTTGTCATAGAAACAAGGTCTTCTGGCTGATTGCAGCCTACCAGAGCAACTAGGAAGTGAAAATTCATTCACAGAAGCAGAACCATGAGTATTAACTCAGCTACGTATACCCTAGCCCAATTCAAGAGAGACACAAAGAGAGATTATTAGAAGGCAACCAAGGAAATACCTAGAGGGCAAAGCTTTTTAAACAGTGGACTAGAGATACAGTATATGGTGGTAAAAAAAAAAATTCTATCCATCTAACATTTACATTATTTGCTTTCCCATCCCATGAAAACCGTGGAACTGGCTATAACACAAGCTGGTGCTAAAAGTGATCTCATAGGCCACACACTCCAAATCCATATCCACTCCCCAGGTGCCATTTTATGAAACCAATAATTAAATAACAAGGAATAAATTCATATGTGATGCATTTGTCTATACCTTCTGTAAGCACTGTGAACTATGATAAAGTATTTGTCAGGTTCTGAATTTCATACCAGGAGGACAAAACCATAAACTCATAAAATTGGTGTCACTTGGGACTCCTGATTTCCTGCTGGCATTCAGTGATTCCCATTAATTCTTGCCTCAGCTAAACATCTTTCCAAGATAATACAATGAATCCAGTCATCAGAGAAAGATTTTCAGCTGGTTCACAAGATTAACATAAATTCTGTGACACTTCTCCCTTCTGTCCTTCTTCAGAGGTGGAATCTCAAACCATATCCCTATTTCTTACATGCCTCGCAATGCTGTAAATGAATAGTTGCAAGAATAATTGAATGAAATGTCAAGCTGTTAGAAGATGAAATTAAAGAAGAAAACAGAAGCTCAGAAATATATTAAAGTCGGTTTTCCTCTTATACAGCATCCCATATAGAGATGATGTAGTCACAGCAGTCCCAACATCTGTCATGAGGCAAGGTAGGAGTGTGTAGGTGAGAAGCTCAGTAATTCATGGTCAAATTGGAATCACATTAGGAGAAGATAACTTAGTGAAGATGAGACTCTCAGTTTTAAGGAAAAGCAAACCAGATACTAAAGCACTGTCAGGATGAAAGAATGCAGAATCAATATTTAAACAAATTCACATGAAGATGGCAGGAGAGGAAAATGCTTCCTCACAATAGAAACACATTTGGACAATGTGCTCTGTATTCTAATATCCACAAGAAGATAAATTTGAGCCTGTCACATTTGAGTATTTGCATTCCTCGGGCAATACTAAAACCTGCACACTGCTAATTGGTAATGAGGCTATGAGTTAAGTATCTTAAATATATACCATGCTAAGATTAAAAATAAAATAAAATCTCAAGAAACAAGAATTCAACAGACACATTATCACCATACACAGGTAAAAATAGCTGTGTATTACAGTCAATTGGATTAGGAGACAGAGCTCCCATATGACACATTTCTTAATGAGATTAATAAGCAAAGCAGGAGGACTCTTCTAAGAATGATTCTAGGGAATTTAAAAAAAGAAGTCATCACATTCCCTACTGGATAAACAAGAGAAGGGCCAGTATGGGCCAGATTTATACCTGCAGCCAAACTAACTGAAGATATTCAACAGTCTCTTAGTAAAGAAAACAATATCAAGACTGCATTCTAACCTCTATGATTTTCCAGAAAGTCAACATTGTAGGGTGATTTTAAGGTTGAGCTTTTCAAATAAGAGCCACTCCAAAGGACCGTTGTGGGTTTGATTTGCAGCTCTACCTCTACTATATGAAATTGAAGAGGCCCTTGAGTCTTTCAGACTTGTAGTTTCCTTATCCATCGTAAGACAGTTTTAACAGCTTTACTGAGATATAATTCACATAACAGAAAATTCACCCATTTAAAGTGTAAATTTCACTGATTTTTAATATATTCACAGATAGTGTTCAGCCACCATAAAATTCAATTTTAGAACATTTATACCAACTCAAAAGGAAACCCCATATCATTTAGCTATCCCCCACATATCCCTGGTCCCTTCATCCAGCCCTAAACAACCACTTATCAACTTCTTGTCTCTACAGATTTCCATATTCTGGACTTTCATATGAATGACATCATTCTTATGAAATTGGGATTGCCTTTTTTGTTAAAAAAAGAAAAGACTTCTTTCACTTTTGCAGTAACCCAAATAGAATTGAAATTGCCTTTTTAATTTTTTTTAAAAAAAGGCTTTTTCGCTTTAGCAGTATAGCTTCAAGATTCATTAATGTTGTAGCAAATACCAGTAACTCATTGTTTTTATCACCAAATAATATTGTATGAATATACCACATTTTGATTATCCATTTATTGACGGACACTGAGTTGTTCTGTTCTTTTTGGGGAAAGTTTGTGAAGAACTGATATTCATTTTTGAATGTTTGGTAGAATTCAGCAGTGGAAGTATCTGCGCTTGAACATTTCATTGTGGGTAGTTGTTTTGTTTCATTTTGATTACTGATTTATTCTCATTACTTGTTTCAGGCATATTTAGATGGTCTATTTCTTCTTATGTCTTTTTTGGTAGTTTATATATTTCTAGGAGTTTGTTCATTTTAGCTAGGCTATCTAATTTGTTGGGATACAATTGCTCATAACATTTTATTTTAATCCTTTTTATTTTGTAAAGTCATATGCCTGCTTTCATTTCTGATTTTAGTAAATTGAGTATTTACTGTCTTTTCTCAGTCAAACTAGCTAAAGATTTATCAATTTTGTGAATCTTTTCAAATAATTGAGTTTTGGTTTAGTTGATTGTTCTTTTATTTTTCTATTCTCTATTTTATTAATTCCTACTCGAATCTTTATTGTTTCCTTCCTTCTGCTTCCTCTAGGTTTAGTTTGTTCTTGTTTTGCCAATGTCTTAAGGTAGATAGGTTATTAATTTGAAGTCTTTTTCTTTTTTTTAAATAAAAGCATTTACAGCTGTAAATTTCCATCTAAGCCTTGCTTTAGCTGCATACTACAAATTCCACAGGATACAAATGATTATTTTCTCTTCACCATTTTCACTAAGAAATGGGTCAGTGGAGGTCTTTATGCTGTGATGCCAGAAGTCATTCTCCTCGAAATGCTAAAACTATTAACACCTACTTTAAGGAGTTGATAAAAGAACACAAAACAGCACTCTAATTCATTAGGAAAAATAGATTCATACTCACAAATATCCCATAACAGAAATATCATGAAGGTAAATCAAATACATAATATACAAATATTTTATAGAGGTACAATCATTTCAAAATGTTGGTACAAACATGAGGTTTTAGCAAGTGGCATTATGAAGAAACAGGAAGGATGGAAGATAAGACAAAAGAAGCCCAAGTTATCCCAGAGAACTGCATAGAGGTCCTTGATACATTCAGTTTCAGATTAGAGGTATGGGTTATTATTATTGCTTGAATTTTATTATGCACATACACATACAGACATATATACAGTTATGTGTTGCATACTGATGTTTTGGTCAATAATTTACAGTGGTCTTATAACATTATAAATACTTTATTTTCACTGTAACTTATCTATGTTTAAATACACAAATATTTACAGCTTCCTACAGTACTCAGTACAGTAACATTTGGGTTTTTAACTTAGAGGCAATAGCCTAGGTGTGTACTAAGTATTCAACCTACGTTAGTGCAAGTACTTTCTATGATGTTGGCACAATGATACAATTGCCTAATAGTGCATTTCTCAGAACATACCCTCATTGTTAAGCAATGCATGACTATATATGTGTATGTATGTACATATATACGTACATATGCATGTGGGGAAGACACAAATTGCAAAGGGAAAGCAAAAAAATAAAACATCCAATAAATATGCAAAATATGTAAATATATAAAAAGATAACCACACTGCTGAATACTCAATTAAATGCAAAGATGAACAGCAGTTAGATTGTATTCCAGTACCTCTACCCACTCACTATTTAATAGACAAAGAAGCAAAGAATGACAAAACACAGTGTTGGCCAGAGATTGAGAAATCAGGCACTGTTGGGCATGTGCTCAAGATCAAACAGCTTGGAATGGGGGGACCAAAATAGAATTCGAGGTCTTTCTGTCTCCACAGCAGGCAGATGTGTTGTCTCGAACACTCATTACTCCCTCCTGGACTTGGAATTTAGACTGTGCTATAATCTAAGCTTAAGTTATCTCTCTCTCTCTCTCTCTCTCTCTCTTGCTATCACTCTCACTCTCCCTCTCTCCATCCTTCCCTCTCTCCCTCCCTCTCTTTCCCAATTTCCTACAAAAAATGGAATATACAGATAAATATCAAAGCCAGAGAAGCCTGCATAAATAGAGGGCAAGATGACTGACCTAGTGAAGTAAGTCATTCTGCCAACATATACATATTTAGGCTTTATGGGCACAAAGAACTTTCTACCACTCTCAGCTGAAGACCAGGGGGAGGGGGTGCTTATGTAACTAAATAGGATCATAACATAATGTTCTAACATTTACTGAATGTTTATCCCTAGAAATTGGATCATTAACATAACATTGCCATTCTGCAATTTGCCTTTTTCATATTGCATGACATCTTTCTATGTCAGTACATTTAATTCTACCTCCTTTATAATAGTTCAATTAGTATTCCATTGAACACATATATGAATATGAAAATAATACCATGCCGTATATCATAGTCTGTTAAAAATAATTTTAATGTATTCTCTCTCACTTTTCTGAGAAACTGGGAAAATTCGTATTTGTTACATGTCATAACTAGACCTTGTCTATGTTCTAAAAACCAAATAAGAGAAACACACTCCGAGCATATAGGCAATGAGGGATACAAGATACATAGAGAGCAGTTTCCATCCCATAGAAAATTTGACTTTCACCTGAAGATAAGGTTCTGTATGTTTGCACTGTGTGTGTGTGTGTGTGTGTGTGTGTGTGTGTGTGTGTGTGTGTGTTCTCTACAGAAGATAATGGAAGGGGCCAAAAAATGGAATATTCTGTTTTCAGTTCAATTACTTTTGAAGTGTAAGAAAACTCATGGGAACAATCTAAAAACATGTTGAAAATGATCAAGAAGGAACTATCCATCATTATCAATGCCATCAGCTAGATATGTTTTGGATTAACATTTATATGTATACTTTTAAATATTTTTTCCATTAACACATATAAACCCTTTTGAAAATATTTTTCTTTTAAACTCAACAGCAGACTTGAATATTCTTCCATATTCCTGTATGGTTATATCTTTTTTGTGTGTGAATCACTTTCAATGAATGTTGTCTGCATATTTTTAATATGTAATTTCAGTTACTTTTCTGATTACAAAATAACACATAATTGACATAAAACAGGAAGGAAATAAGTAAAACAAGATGGTTAATACTCTGGTCACTTCAGTCTTCAGTCCTTTGCAAGATATCTTTTACAAAGAAATTTGTTTGTCCCTGTCTCAGTTATCTTTCATTGTATATTCTATCTCCTCTGTTATCTTTCTGCTGTATGTGTGAATTTTACAGATAGAGATAGAAATTGATATAGATATATCAATATATAGACATACTGATCTTGATCTCTGGCATATCACTAATAGTGTATACTGGAGGTCATCTAACTAATTTTTAAACTAACCCCTGATCTTCACAGGTTCTTAATAGAAATGAGTATCAAAAACCAAAAGTTGACCACCAATTTAAATCTCTCAAGGACTGCAATAAAATTACCATTAAAAGCACAATAATGTAGCTGGGGATTTCTCTACAATAATTTCAAAGTCTGATGAGAATCTTCAGGGAAGAAAATTTTCAAATGAGAAATTCACAATTTTCTAATTCTGCTACCCTTCCCTCTCTTTTTTTTCTTTACCTCCTTTCCCTTTCTGAGCAATTTAGTCCAAATGCTATTGTGACATTAGCTGAGCCAGAGCAAAATGAAGTCATGTGTATTTGCATGTGTGTGTGTATGTGTGTGTGTGTGTGAGTGAGGGTTGAGGAGTTGGGGGGAAAGAAAGGGGAATTGGCAGTGACCATGATGGCCCAGAGAAGAGTGTTGGAATTAAACGAGGAGGGCATCTGTTAGGTAGTCCTGCACCAAATTTTTTCACAATCAGAGCTCATTTTCTCAATAATTCCTTAAACAAATAAATCATTTAAGAAAGCTAGTCCACTAGTCATGACACATAAACTTTAATTTCCTCTCCTACTTAAGGATCCTTTTATACATATCCCATACTAAATTCCTTTGTTCATTTTCAAAATATATATAAATATATATATTTACCATATTAAGAATCATTTATTCTTTACATTATTTTATGTATTTATTATTTTATTTTTGATTTTATGTATTATTATACTTTAAGTTCTGGGGTACAAGTGCAGATCATGTAGGATTGTCACATAGGTATACACATGCCATGGTGGTTTGCTGCATGCATCCCGCCTTCATCTATATTAGGTATTTCTCCTAATGTTATCCCTCCCCAATCTCCCCACTCCCTGCTACTCCTCCTCTAAGTCTCTCACCTCCCAGTAGGCCCCGGTGTGTGATGTCTCTATCTCTGTGTCCATGTGTTCTCATTGTTCAACACCCACTTATGAGTGAGAACATGTGATGTTTGGTTCATTGTGGCACTGTTTACAATAGCAAAGACTTGGAACCAACACAAATGCCCATCAATGATAGCCTGGATAAAGAAAACGTGGCACATATATGCCATGGAATACTATGCAGCCATAAAAAAGGATGAGTTCATGTCCTTTGCAGGGACATGGATGAAGCTGGAAACCATCATTCAAAATCTATTTTAACGTCACATTGGATCCTCTTCCCTACAGCTTCCAGCTCTTCTTCCCTACACCATCCAGATATAATGCAGGTCAGGAGGCCAAATTTTTTCAAAAATGCTCTTTTGATCCTCCATCCCCTACACCCTACAATAGGTAACAATTTCAAAATCTCATGCAATTGTAATTAATTCAAAGATGATGTTTTGAGATTAAAAAGCTATAGATAAAATATTCTGAGATTAAAAAGCTTCTTGTTTCTCTGGAGATGAAAATTACATTATTGTTAACTTCCAGGTGAGGAAAACACATGTTTAATTATGTAACAAAATAGTAATTAAAAAAATTTTATCTAACCCAAAAAGTAGCATACATGCATTATCTATTTTAGCAGCTTTATTGAAATATTATTAGGATACCATAAAATTTACCCATTTAAAGTATATAGTTCAATAGTCTTTAACATATTCAGAGTTATGTAACCATCAACATAATCTAATTTTAATTAGTTTAATCATTCCTGAAATAAAACCTTCTATCCACTGATGGGCACACTGACAGTCACTCCCTATCCCCCACATCCCCTATAGTAATCTACTTTCTGTCTTCATAGATTTACTTATTCTGCACAATTCATGTGAATGGAATCATACAATTTGTGATTTTTCACTCTGCATTATGTTTTCAAGTTTCATCAGTGGTGTGGAATGAATTAGTACTTCATTATTTTTATAGCTGAATAATATTTCATTGTGTACACATACGGTATTTTGTTTTTCCTATCTTCAGTTGATGGCCATTTTGGTTTTTTCCACTTTTTGACTATTATGAATAATGCTGATATGAACACTCACCTACAGTTTTTTTTTGGTGAACATGTTTTCAACATATGTTTTCATATACTTCTCTTGAGTATATGCCTATAAGTGAAATTAATAGATTAAACAGTAATTTGTTTAATATTTTATGGAACTACCAAACCATTTTTCAGAGTGTCTGCACTATTTCATATTCCCAACAGCAATGTTGGAAGGTTCTGATAACTACCCATACCTTCCAACACTTGTTACTGGCTATCGTTTATATTATAGCCAAACTATTTTGTGTAAAGTGGTATTTCACTGTGGTTTTGATTTGCATTTTTCTGCTGACAAACTATGTTGAGCATCTTTTCATATACTTATCGGCCATTTGCATGTCTTCTTTGAAGAAATGTCTTTTCAGATTTTGGTCCATTTTTTGATTAGGTTAACTTTTTATTATTGAGTTTTAAGTGTTCTTGTATTTCTGTCATGATTTCTACTTTGACTCATGGTTTATTTATGTGTGTATTGTTTACTTTTTGCATATTTGTGAAATCTCAAAGTTTTCTTCTCTTATTGATTTCTAATTTCAGTCCATGCTGATCAAAGAATGTAACATGCATGATTTCAAGTTTATTAACTTATTGAGATTTGTTTTATGGTCTAACATATAATCTGTCCTAGAGAATATTTCATGTGCATTTGAGAAAAATAAGTATGCTATTTTTATTGGGTAGAGTGTCCTATCTGACAGATCTAGCTGTTTTATAGTGTTTTTCAAGTTGTCTGTGTCCTTTTTTAATTTTTAAACTACTCTTAGCAGAATCAGAGTCTTCTATATCCTTGATGAGCTGCTTAATTGTGCTATCCATTAGTAAAAGCAGCGTATTATAGTCTCTTAATATTATTTTTGAACTATTTCTCCCTTCAATTTGTCTTAGGTTTGCATTGTGTATTTAGGTGCTCTGTTGTTAGGTGCATATGTGTGTACAACCATTGTTTCTTCCTAATGATTAACACTTGCATAATTATAAAATGATCCTCTTTATTTGTAAACATTTTTCGTAAAGTTTATTTTGCCTGACATTATTATAGCTACTCCAAGCCTGTTATGATTTCTGTTTGCCTGGTGTATCTATTTCTAGTCTGCTACATTCAACCTATTTGTACCTCTACATCTTAATTATGTCTCCCTTAGACAACACATAGTTGTATCTTATTTTTCTCCAGTATTAGTATTTATTGGATTACTTTTCGTTGGATTACTTAGTGAATTGACATTTAATGTTATTATTGGTATGTTTTCATTTGGGTCTGCCATTTGCTTTATGCCTGGGAGAAAACCCTGTCTCTATAATAAAAAATCTTATTAGGGTTCCCTTTTACATAATGTCTCATGTTTTTCTCTTTCCCTTAGTGTATTCAAAGTATTTTTTTTTTATCATCTTTGGCTTTCAATTTTTTGACTATGATGTGTCTGTGTGTGCATTTCTTCCTAGCTATTCTACTTGGAATGTGTTGAGTTTCTTGATGCATAGATTAGTATTCTGGGGCCTTTTTAGACCTTATTTCTTACAATGTTTTTTCTGCTAATTATATAACAAAATAGCAATTAAAAAATTTTATCTAGCCCAAAAAGTAGCATAGTTTTTTCTGCAGGATTATTGCATAGGCACACACATGGCAATGAGGTTTGCTGCCTCCATCCCTCCGTCACCAACATCTGGCATTTCTCCCTATGTTATCCTTCCCCAACCTCCCTAACCCCGCTGTCCCTCCCCTATTCCCCCCAACAGACCCAAGTGTGTGATGCTCCCCTCCATGTGTCCATGTGTTTTCATTGTGCAACACCCGCCTATAAGTGAGAACATGTGGTGTTTGATTTTCTGTTCTTGTATTGGTTTGCTGAGAATGATGGTTTCCTATGTCCCTACAAAGGACGCAAACTCATCGTTTTTTATGGCTGCATAGTATTCCATGGTGTATATGTGCCACATTTTCTTTGTCCAGTCTATCACTGATGGGCATTTGAGTTTGTTCCAGGTCTTTGCTATTGTAAACAGTGCCACAATGAACATACGTGTGCATGTGTCTTTATAATACAACGATTTACAATCCTATGGAGAATTAGTTCTTTGTAGATTCTGGATATTAGCCCTTTGTCAGATGGGTAGAGTGCAAAAATTTTTTCCCATTCTGTCAATTACCGGTTCACTCTAATGATTGTTTCTTTTGCTGTACAGAAGCTCTGGAGTTTAATTAGATCCCATTTGTCTATTTTGGCTTTTGTTGCCAATGCTTTTAGTGTTTTAGTCATGAAGTCCTTGCCTATGCCTATGTCTTGAATGGTTTTGCCTAAGTTTTCTTCTAGGGTTTTTATGGTGTTAGGTCTTATGTTTAAGTCTTTAATCCATCTGGAGTTAATTTTAGTGTAAGGTGTCAGGAAGGGGTCTAGTTTCTGCTTTCAGCACATCAAAAAGCTTATGCATCACAATCAAGTAGGCTTCATCCAAGGGATGCAAGGCTGGTTCAACATATGCAAGTCTATAAACATAATCCACCACATAAACAGAACCAAAGATAAAAACCACATGATTATCTCAATAGATGCAGAGAAGGCCTTCAACAAAATTCAACAGCATTTTATTCTAAAAAATCTTAATAAACTAGGTATTGATGGAATGTGTCTCAAAATTATAAAAGCTATTTATGACAAACCCACAGTCAATATCGTACTGAATGGGCAAAAACTGGAAACATCCCTTTGAAATCTGGCACTAGACAAGGATGCCCTCTCTCACCACTCCTATTCAATATAGAATTGGAAGTTCTAGCCAGAGCAATCAGGCAAGAAAAAGAAATAAAGGGTATTCAGTTAGGAAATGAGGAAGTCAAATTGTCTCTATTTGCAGATGACATAATTGTATATTTAGAAGACCCCATCGTCTTAGCCCAAAATCTCCTGAAACTGATAAGCAACTTCAGCAAAGTCTCAGGATACAAAATCAATGTGCAGAAATCACAAGCATTCCTATACACCAATAACAGACTTAAAGAGAGCCAAATCAAGAACGAACTGCCATTCACAATTGTTACAAAGAAAATAAAATACCTAGGAATACAACTAACAAGGAATGTAAAGGACCTCTTCAAGGAGAACTACAAACCACTGCTCAACGAAATAAGAGAGGACACAAACAAATGGAAAAACATTCCATGCTCATGGTTAGGAAGAATCAATATTGTGAAACTGGCCATGCTGCCCAAAGTAATTTATAGATTCAATGCTATCCCCATCAAGCTACCTATGACCCTCTTCACAGAACTGGAAAAAAGCACCTTAAACTTCATATGGAACCAAAAGAGAGCCCACATAGCCAAGTCAATTCTAAGCAAAAAGAACAAAGCTGGAGGCATCACGCTACCTGATTTCAAACTGTACTACAAGGCTACAGTAATCAAAACAGCATGGTACTGGTACCAAAACAGAGATATAGACCAATGGAACAGAATTCAGTCTTCTTAAATTGAAATTTGTTTTGTGAACTATTATACGATCTATCCTGGAGAATACTTAGAAGAGTGTGCTTGTGGAAAACATATATTCTTCCATTGTTGGGTGGAAATGTCTGTATATGTCTGATGGGTTCATTTGTTTGATACTCTTGTTCAATTCTCCTACTTCTTTACAGATTTTCTGTCTTGATGTTCTATCCATTATTAAAAGTGGGGTATTGAAGTATTCTACTATTATTGTATTGCTTTCAATTTTTCCTTTCAGATCTGTCTATATTTTCTTTGTATTTAGATACTCTATTTTGGGATACATAGATATTTATAATTGATATATCTTATATTGTATTATGTAATTAACTTGTCTCTAGAGACCATTTTTGACTTAAAATCAACTTTGTCTGATATAAGTATAGCCACTCCTGCCTTTATAGATTATCATTTGCATGTAATGTCATTCTTTGTGCCTTCATTTTCAGCCTATATATGTCCTTGAATCTAAAATGAGTTTCTTGTAGATAGCATACATTTGGAGCTTGGTGGTATTTTAAAAAATCCATTCAATCACTTTGTATTTTTCCCCACTCTGTAACTTTTTAAATACTCTATATCTTTTTAATGGGGATCTTAGTCCTTTTAAATTTAAAGTAATTATATTTAAGAAAAGATTTAGTATTGTAATTTGGCTACCTGTTTTCTGTTTGTCTTGTGGCTCTTGCTCTTTTTTCATTTGCTGTCTTCTTTGGTATTTCTTTTTTTTTCTTTATGTATTAATAGGTTTGAATTTCTTTCTCTTTTTATTTTGTGTGTAATTTCTATAGGTAATTTTTGTGGTTACCAAAGAACATCCATAAAATGTCTTATAATTATAACAATCTACTTTAAACTGATAGTAACTCAACTTCATTTGCATGAAACAACTCTCCATTTTTACTTTTCCTCTCTTCACTCTATATTTTACTGATATCAAAATTTACATATATTTATGTAACCATATACATAATTTAGTTGTAGTTGTTTGCAATACTTTTGTCTTTTAGCTTTTATAGTAGAATTCCTCCACTGTTGGAGTAATACAATAGTCTAGTTTTGTCTACTTACTTTCACCAACGAATTTTATGGTATCTTGTGCTCTCATGTTGCTGTTTAGTGTCCTTTGTTTCAGCTTGAAAAACTCCTTTTAACATTATTTTTAAGGTGGGTCTGGGAGTGATAAGTTTTTCTTTGTCTAGGAAAGTATCTACCTTTTTTTTTTTTTTTTTTTTTTTTTTTTTTTAT
>CAUYLG010040990.1:0-48981 GCA_963573385.1 Cacajao melanocephalus
CTGGGGCACTGGCAAAACCGCCATGCCTGCCAAAAGAGCCACGCTGGCGACCCGTAGGGCTCCTCCGCCTGGGAATCTCTTAGTCTGTGGGCAATAAAAATCCGTCTGTAAATGCGGCGTCCACTCACCCTCTGCGCTTTCCCTGGGAGCTGCAATCCTGAGCTGTTCCTAATCGGCCATCTTGGATCGCACCTCCGAGCCGGGGCATTTCTAAGGTAAGGTCTTTGTTGATGGGTCCGTCTGATTGAGCTGCATGTGCAGAGGATCTGCATTCCTATAGACATGACCACTTCCTGCGTGAGTCTTGGTTTGCCACTCTGCAAAATGGCCTTACCACCTTCCCCACGGCTGCTGAGGGCTGGGCTCCGGGTGTCCAGCAGCACCGAGCTGACACCCAGGAGACTCGGCAAGTCCCCTCACCCCTTCCTGATCTGCTCAGGCTTCCTGCCTTTGTTTTGGGTGGGGTCAGCCCCAACCTCATTTTTGTTGTTCTTGTTAAGTAAAGACATAAAAACCTTCATTATTAACTGGCTTAGAGATCCTAAATCATCCTTTTAAGGATGAAAAAAAAAATTCTTATTGGTTGTTAGACACATCAGTGACTCTCTTGGTTGCTATGGTGATTCTGACACCCCCCCCTCTTGCAGATTAGAAATGCCTCACATTTCTAAGTCTGGCTGCCCCAACAAACAGGGACTTCTGGCCCAGCAATTCCCACCCCCAAACAGGAAGGAGGGCCTGGCAGTTTCTGGGGATTGCAGTTGTGGCCTCAGCTGTCAGAAATGAATCTAACTTTTTCTATGTCAGGGCCTGGGTCATGTATGGAGATGACCCCATATGCACTTCTGTACTTAGCTGTGCAGTTTTGACCGAGGTGGTATGCAAAGCCAAAAAGCCCCTGAGCTACTTGTCCAGGACGCCTGCTCCTTTCAGAGGAAAATGACTGTCTTCCTACTCAAGGTCGATTTCTCCAAATTAACTCTTATGTCAGCAAAACTGCATGAAATTCACTGGCACCCTGTGGCTTTGCGTCTGTCACTCACTCACACGCATGTGCTCTCTCTCCTTACATACCTGTGGTAACTATGGAGCTAGTCCTGAAGGTGGAATTTTACTCTCATGATAAAGATGGTCTCTTTCCCCCTTTTCCACCTTCCTCCCATTCCCATGAGTCCTCCACACAGGTTCGTTTCTTTAAAGGTTTATTTCTGGTGAATAAAAAAAAATAACTTATGTGGTTAAATTAATGTATGTGAATAGACATGACACAAGGCAGAGATGGATGTTCCTGTTTTCTTCTGGATGTTGCAGGTTGGTGAGAGGCAGCTGAATGAGACCCAGCCTCATGTTTTGTGGGATCAAGAGATGCTGACAAAGTGACTCAGGTACACTGATGCTCCCTGGAGGGCTGGGAGGTGGGCTCAGAGAAGGCCAAATCCAAACCTCTTTTATTGAAAAGAAATAACTCTTCTGTGTAGCATTTAAAAAAATCAATCAGCCGAAGCTCTGCACACACTCATCTGTAATGACCATAAACATAACACACCAAGCACAGGCTCAGAAAGATGGAGCAGTAGACTCAGGACATTTTCAACATGGTACTTGGGGACGCCTTTGGGAGAGATACCTTCCCCAGCAGAGGTCACCTCTGGAGGCCAGCACTGTGGCGAGATGGGACCGGAGCCACTACTAGCATAGCTGTCAAGATCTTTGGCTTTCTGAACTCTGTCTGGGGACCACTGCCCTTTAGCCTGAGGTGAACGTCTCCAAATTTCTAGCAGCCAGCCCCTTGGTCAACAGATGGTACCTTTCCTCCAGGAATCTGAGAACAAAACATGCTGATAGTCTGTGCTGGGGTCTTAAGGCCAGATTCCCAGAGGCCTTTCCAGAGCCCGGCATCTCAGAACTGAGAGAGAAGATTCTGGGGACTACCTGCCAGGGAGGAAACCAAGGCTCCTGAGGGAGAGACCTGCGAGTTCCCCAGGAGCAGAGACCATGGCTTGCTCACCACTTTTGCCCTGTATCTGGTTCCTTCATGAGGTTTTGGCCTTGGGATCACTTTGGAGGTGGGGTTTACTCTCTTAGGCTATGGTGAATTTTAGTTATAATTTTTTGATAAATTAGGAACAGGCTTTAGTTGCCTGTAAATGCACTAAGCCAGAAAGCAAGCAGGTGAGACTCAGGAGCAGCTCAAAAGGTTTTCCCTGATAAAAAGTATATGCCGGTGAGGCTATAGGCAGCTCACTTCTTAAGGCCCATGCATAGACTGCAGGCTGGGCAGCTGCCTCTGCAGCCGAGCTGGAGGGGCTGCAGTGAGACTGCAGGGCCAATCAGGAATCAAGGTATCTGCCTACATAGGAGGCCAGAGCTGGCTGGACACTGGCAAAGTTTAAACAAGTGCTGTTCATTTAACCAAACGTGACCTTAGCATCTCTATCTAAAGACTTCTGAAAGGCAGAACCAAGTAAAATCCAAATTTCCAAATCACTAGGCCATTCTGAAATCAAGTTCCGGTTCCCCTCTTGGCCATCAGAAACAGCAATTTCTGGCTGATAAAAGATTAGCCCAATGATTTAAAGCCCAGTTCGTTGCCCTCAAGGAGTAGAGGAGTGTGAAGAGAGACACTTATCAACACACCTGCTCCCGCTTCACACGGATACGCTTCTGTGCTCCAGACCTGGGATCATTTTTACCCTGACACCACCCTCTACTTAGATGCTCTGAAAGTTCACACTCCCAGATGAACTCATGCCTGTGTTATTTTCCTTTGAAGAACCAGGACACTGCGGTAGTGCCTATGAAATAATGTCCAAAGCTCTGTCCTTTAACCATCTTGTGAAATGAGAAACCACCAAGCCAGCCACGAGGCCGTTCACGTAGACATATACAGGGTGGATGCGGAAGGGACAAATGAGAACCCGGAACCACACCAGGTGATAACTGAGAACCAGACTCCCCAAAGCTCCCAGCACTGGACAACTCCAGAAAGGAGAGTATTTATATAGCCGCTACAAAAAAATAAACTTTCTTCAGTGGCTGTTATTTAGAGTTGTAAAGGACAGGCCTTTCCATTTGGTTTGTCTCCGGAGGTTTTTCTGGTATCAAATGCAGTAAAGGTTTTAAGCAACTCTGAGGCAGGGTAGAAAAGAACTCACTGCCTGCTCCTGCCTCAGTCCTGGGATTCCAGGATGTGACGGGGACAGGTGGAAGAGGGGCAGCTGCCCTGGGCACAGCAGAGGAACAGAGGGTGGGGTAGGCTGGGCCACAGAGGGGGTTCCCAGAGTCCTGTTACAGGAGGCCATTAACACATTATGACCCTGAGCATTGCGGTCTGAATCCTGAGTACCTCTGGAAGCACCTGTGCCCCTCCTCTCAGTGTCCAGCCACGGTAGCCCTGAGGTGCTGATCGGCCCCACTCAGAGAGGGCGAGCTGAGGGCGTGCCAGCTTTTCCCCAAGAGGCTTGGGCTCCAGCAGCTCTCCTCCTCCTAAGAACCAGCGTCTACACACTCAGTGCCCTACAGACTCACTTGCTTTTCCTTTACAAAAAAATTCCAGTATGTGCAGCACTTACAAGTATCTTATGAATATGGGAAGCTGTCAAAAGTTCAATGACATGTTTTTAAACCATGACATGGGCTAGGGTCGAAAGATCATCAAGCAAGGTCGAAGGCCGACATCTTTGGAGGACCAAAGGAGCAACTTCCCCGCTCGGTGGAACTTTGAAACTACAGCGCAGATGGAGCACGAGACGTGATGGCATACACAGGGTGAATGCCTTTAACTGTTCCCAGTTTTGAAGACCATGTGCTTCCATTCACTTTGATCTCCCCCACTATGAATTTTTTCAAACATTCTTGCTACCTGGCATTAGACTCTGTCCCATAAACCATTCATCTTTCATGCACTGCCTTGGCTGATGGCTCAGATTAAGGGCAAATTCAAGGTCTTCAGGTGCCCTTCCCATGGGAGGGCTCTGAAAGGAAAAGGGGAAAGAAAAGAGGGGCAAAATATGAAATTCTGGGAGTGGGGCGTCCAGAAGATGGACTCTGAAAAAATCTTTTATCTTCATTTATGTGATAATAAGTAAATCTATCATCTTCTTAAAGGTTCACATTGATTTTAGGATGCATTTAGATTTTATAGATATTAAGACCGAGGGAAAAAAGGTGTCTTGGGTTGGAGGACAGGAGACAGGTTTGTAAGCAGATGCCTTCCAATCTGGACTTCTGACCATTCTGAAGGCCTAAAACCAGCGTGGGACCTAAAGATGAGTCACTGAGGAAGCTCTTATTTAGCAGAGTCCCCACCCTGGACACCGAGGAGACGGGCATTGCACAGTCAACTGGGAGATGTGGGTTTGTGTGGATGAATCTGTACGAACTAAAACAGCCTCTGCAGCGTACGGAGCCCACATATTTTATTACAGCCCCTGCTCACCACGCCCTTATGGCCTCCCACAACTCTGCCCTTTGGACTATGGAGGAAAAAGTAATTGTTCAGTTTTCTGGGCCACAAGATAAAGATGGGTCTAGGTTGTACAAGGAGCTTACACACAGAGGCAAGAAAGCGTGCAAACAGGAGCAGGAATTTTTTACCCCCTGGGTGAGCCAGTGCTCAAGACATGGAAGGAGGACCGGAGTCACCCTTCCAGAGTCCGCATGGGTTTGTGTTTCTGGCTTTTATTAACCATGTCCAACTCCAGCTTCCGTCTCCTCCTGAGAGGAAGAATAATATTCTATGACATCAATGATCGCCTCCGAGCCATTGTTTTTCTTCCTATTATTATGGTATCACAAAGAGGTCCAGGAGCAGGCATAAGAGAAGGACCAACAGAAGCCGAAGTGTCTGAGAACAACATAATACTGATTTTCTTCATTGGTAACAGTCCACGGAACGTGCACCCCTCTCTCCTGAGACACAGTGAGGCATGAGGGGAGGCGGCGGAGGAGCTGTGGGTAGGACATTGTACCGTGTGACATCACGATCATGCAGCTGGTGCCAACGGGACAGATGTGAGAACAAGCACGCAGGGCCCCAGGCTCACCCCGGGGCAGGTGGGCGGTTTCCAGGTAAGTGCCCAGCGTCTCTAGAGCACTGTCTGTCCAGTTCAGGCAGGGCCATCCCCTGGGGCTCACCATCTTGGCTTATACCCTAGCCCTCATCTTCCCTCAGCTCAGTGGGTAAAAACTTATACTGCTGCTGGCGGATCTGGGCGAGTTTTTTCCTTGCTTCTTCCAGTTCTCGCTCTTTCTTTAGCATTTCTTCCTGGGCGGCGATGATCTAGAAAGAAAGCAGTGAGGTGGATGGACCTAATGCGTTCTAGAAAACCCTCCCACCCCACTGGTCGTGGGAGTCACCAAGGCTCCTGCAACCATGGGACAGAGCAGGACGTCAGGAACAGCATTCTTAGCTCTGGAGACCAGCTTCTGTCACTGTTTGGGTTCTGAGACTAATGACCCCGCTGAGCCATGAAAACAAGCCTGTGATTTAACAGCAAACGTGTACTGCAGCCCCACTATGTCCCAGGCTCTGGTGTGAACACTCCATGTGGACAGTCCCCTCACTGAAGTGGCTGCCCTGAAGCTGAGAGGTGGAGGTCCACTTCTCTAGAATCACCCAGCTAGTGGAGGAGGACCTGGTCCAGGTATGGGAAAGCTAAAGCCGAGCCCTGACCCACCAGATGGCCCTCAAATGCTTATTTATTTCATGCTTTGAAGGTGTGATCTGAGGAAGACTTGCTTACAGGTATTGTGTGAAAAGGGTAAGCTGTGTTTGATTAAAAAAGCCACGTCAGTTCCTTTTCTAGCTTTTCAGAGCCTTTACCAGGGCAGGGTTATTGAGCGCAGCCCTCTCCAGCCTTTGCTCAGAGACTCTTCGTTGTGAAACTTCTCATCGCATTAGTGCACGGAGAAACAAACACATTCTGGTAAAAATACATGCAGTGCACAGCCAAACACAGGGCGTGGTTCAGAAAGAGCTAAGGCAGGCATGAGGAATGAGTAGCTTCAGGACTCCTGGCACGGATAAATACAAGAGTCCCCTACAATGGATTTAAGAGATGGACACATCAAAATGTACAAGCCTGACTTCCTGGAGCTTTCTCCTTACTCCCACGCAGAAGAATGCAATCCTGCATAGGTTTGAATCCTACCTGCTCCTATAAAAGCTCTGGGAGAGGGAAAGCATTCTCTCTCTCTCTGTAGGGCCAAATGTATCATTTTACTTAAATAATATTGCTGTCCTCCATTTTTGTTCTTCCTCTTTTCTATGATAGAATCCCTGATTTTTATCTGGGCAAAGAGTACTCAAAAAAGAATACTACATTGCCCAGCCTCCCGTGTAGCTGGGTTGGCCATGTGATGAAGTGCTGACCAATGGTATGTGAGACAAAATAATGCCTGCAGCTTAGGGTCACGTCCTCCCCTCCTTTCCCTCTTCCTGCCAGATAGAAAGCTGAGGGGGCTACTGAGCCCATGTGGACCAAGTGGCCAAGGGTCACATCTCCAGGATGGTAAAAGAGCAAGGCAGATAGATCTGGTCCTCAGAGAGGAAGGAAACACCACACCATCTCTGCTACACGAGGAAGAAATAAACTTTCATCGTGAAGTCACTGTTCTTTTGCCTCTCTGTTAGGACCCAACACCTGTCTCGGGAAGTAAATACTGTTCTTGATTTAATCACAAACCTGAGCAATGCCCCCCACAAACTTGGTTTTCACTACAACGTCGTCGTCATCAGCTTTGCCGAAGGCTGCCTTCTGGGCTGCACGGACAAGATTGTCTGAGGCTCTTTTCACAGCATTTCCTGCCGCCTGGAGAGGGAACAAAACACACACTAATTAGAAACAGCCATTTGAGCCTGGCAAGGACAGACATGAATGTACAGTTTGTGAGACCGCAAGTCAATTTATTATCCAATTATAACAGCAAGTTCTCTAGCCAGCAAGTACCCATCTGTCTGTCCATCCATCCATGGATTCTACTGACACTGGCACCTACCTAATCGCTCACAGGTGAATGAGCCAAAGTGCCTGGCCCCCAGGGAACATGCATTTTTGAGAGGAATTACAATTATGTAAATATTTAATAAATGATCCCAGCAATGTGTGATATATGTGTTAACAGAAGCCTGCCTGAGTTCCGCCTCCTGGGTCTGGAAAACCGCCTCCTCGGCCTCCATCTGATTAAGCACATACTTGAAGACTTGGCTCAGACATCATTTTCACCTGCCTCCCTTAGCTCTACCACACCCTACCCCTCTGTGTGCCTGGAGTGCACCATGCACCCTTGAGGCCAGCTGTCCCCTCCTGGACAGTCAGCAATTTGAGGGCAGGGGCAGTGACTGGAATCCCTGCATCCCTAGGAGTGGCACTGTGGCTGTCCACGGTTGGTGCTCACGGAGGCTTTTTGAAGGAATGAAGGGCTTATCCGTGTGGAAGGGCTGGGGGCGTCACAGTAACTAGGGCTTTTTGTATTTACTTTTTTAGGGTCTCAGCTGGGCTTTCCACCACAGGCTCTAAGATGGAGTGATTGACAGCTAGAGACAGGTACAGAACAGCTTTTCAGTCTTACTGTGATCTTCCTTAAGGGCTGTTGCCTGTATTGGCTTATTCTTAATGCTCAGGAAGTATGTTCCCAGGGATGTGTTCTCTGCCAGCTGAGGTTTGGAGTTTTCTTCTCAAGGTGGTTAAGGCTTTATTAAACCTCTGGTATTTTTTGTCCAGCCCCCACTTGGAGTTGAAGGCTTGTGCTTGAGGGTTTGCCAACAGAAAGTTGGGGGTTCTTCTCATTCCAAGTTAACTGCCCCATCTGGTCTGTGAGCTAAAGTGACCAATGCAAACTATGAAGGCTTGCACAGGATGGGAAGGGAACCAATTAATACTTGACAAGTGATCACAGCGTGCTTAGTTGCCAAAGGGTTTATGAGGTCAGAAATCTTTAGCCCACTTTCCTGATGTGAAGCGGAGGTTAAGAAACTTGTCCAAGATTTTGCCGCTAGCAAGTTTTACAGCTGGGATCTGCACACAGGTTCATCTAGCCCCAGCGAATTCCTGAGTCATTTATAAGGGGCTCAAATATGGCATTGCAGCATCGAGTTAAATCGGTAATGATGGGAACAAGAGTGATGCTGCATTCCATCTGTGTAAATCCTTAGGACTTCACAAAGCACTTACATATCCATTCTCCTATTTGACCCTTTTAAGAGCCAGCGTGGATATCTCTATCCCCATTTTAATGATAAAGCCACTAAGGTCTGAAAAGTTTTGAGTTATGATGCACCTAATAAATGGCAGAAGCAGAACTTGAACCCAGGTGTCTCTTAACTCTGAAAGTTTTCCTCAGAAGTGTCCCCCAGACCCAGAAATCACATATTCACAAACACACAGGTCCTCAGTTTTTCTCTGGGTTTATCCCAGGCATCATATAAAGATGAGGGAGGTGGGTCAGAGAGGGACTCGTGAGGGCCAAACACCAGAAACGCACTTTAGGCCTTTCACAATACAAGAGTTCTGAGCTTTGGTAGAACTGTTCAAACATTTCTGCCATGTATGATTTGCTTCATGACTGATGTGAACGTACATTTTTAGCAATACAGACTATCTGCATTTTAACACTTATGATAAAAAATTTCGAAAATCGGAAACAAAATGTCCAAAGTATAGGGAAATTCTGGCATAATCAGCTGATGTATTATCATGCAATCATTAAAAATGAGACTCATGAAGAATGAGCCAGCTAGCTTTGCATAGAGAAGTTAATGAAGCCTTATCTTCAAGGAAAAACTACATATGATAAAATGTTAAGTGAAAGAAAGCAGAACATATCTTGCCATGATTACGACTGGACAAAATTATTTTGTATGTAGATAAAAACGAATAGAAACAATGATAACATTTGATATATGAAGATGTTGGGGCTATGAGATTTTTCTCATTTAAGCATTTCTTTTACTGTGTTCAAAATGTTTTTATAATTAAAACAATCAGGACAACGTGTCAGCTCTGGGACGGACTTGACTGTCACCTTCATAACTGTTCTCTGGCTCTGGGAAACCTCAGCAACAGTCTCATATAATCGCAGTCCTTTTGCTCCCTTCTGTAGCAGACACTGACTGAAGGCCTCCTTTGAAGCAGGCACCGAGTTAGGTATGAGAGAGGCACAGATGAGGGTGTGGGATCTGCATCAAGGAGGCTCACAACTTGCTCTGAGACCAACCTGTACCATGTGATGGGAACCTTAGTGATCTGGTGAGGGGCTCTCAAAGTACACAGTCGGGGGTAAACTGCCCAAACCCTGGGAGTCAAGGAGGGCTTCCCAGAACAGGGGACTTTAAAGATGAGTCACAAAGGACAAGTAGGGGTTTGCTGGGTTGGGCTGGTGGGGAGCGGGACCCCAGGGCATGAGACCGGAAGGCACACGAAGAGAATGGCAGCTTGGTGGGGCAGCAGTAGAGGATGCATGGACGCACGCAGTAGAGGATGAGGGTGGAACGTGGATAGAACTGGCTGATGAAAGGCCTGGTGGGTCATGCCAAGGAAGTGAAGCTTGTCTCCTTTGGTGACACTTACCCGCTCCAACAGAAGTATTTTCCCACCAGCATCAGTGACCATTACCTGTAGCCGCCTCATGGCCTCTGAATCCTGGTCGGCCTTCACCTTGCAGGCCACCAGCAGCTGAGCTGTGGAAGCGGCGACCTGCTTGGCAGATGAGATGAGCTTCTCCTCGCTGGCATGTCCCTGCACGGAGGCATTGGCCGCCTCACAGAGACTGCTGGTCGCAGCTGCCACCATCCGGGCCTGGGGACAATCAATAGAGAAGTGACCCAAGGCCCAAACCTCCCTCGGGAGACCCAAAAAGCAAACTGGGAGGAAGGAGAAGGCAACTCACAGCAGAAATCAGCCCCTGTGACCACTGTCCGTCATCTGCAGCGTTGGCAGGGATGGAGCCCACCTGGAGAGAGGGGTGGAGAAATTGTCCATGAGGGCAGGCAGTCTTGGCTCAGGAATCAGCCCTGCACCTTGCTCGGTGCCTCCCCCACCAACACAGGCCTGAGTATGGAGCAACCTTTCACACGTGGGACTCAGGCCATGCCGAGACTGCACAGAACATCCTGGCAGGATTCACTACCAAGAGGCAATGGGAAATGCTAAAAGAATGGCTCCATTTAGCTGCGGGGTACTGCGTTTCTAGGAAACTGCTCGGAAATGATGGCCTGAGACTGTCTTTCTACACTTACTTACTCCTCTGCCGAGCTTTCTCCATTTTAAATGCGGGAGCCGCTACGTGCCCCTCCCTCTGGTTCGATTGAGTGCAGACCCTTGTCTTAAGGAAATGCAGACCATTTTGTCACAGGTGGGAGAGAAATAGAGGCTGGAAGAAACATGGATATCTCCTTTCTATTTAGAAATCATGGCAACAAGTAGGACATTTTCTGTCCAGATCTAGACGGAGAAGCGACAGGAGGAAATTCCTTTACGCTTGTGGGACGTGCCTGGTGAGGTAAGAGAGAGTATCTCAATTTGAATATGAAATTGGGGATGTGTCAGCAATGACAGGCACAGTATCAGGGCTTGCTGAGTGTCAGGTAAAACTCCAGGGTCCTGCCTGTAACCCCATAGTTCACCCAAGTCCGGCTGAACCTCCTTCATCAACTCTTTAAATGCTTGAACATTTAAGTTCATTGGAGGACAGATAGGGACTCTGCCATATCCAAGTTAGATTCTCCATTATCTAAGCAATATGTCGGACACACAGCCCTTTATCAATGTTGAAATAACCAGGATTTTTAAGATAGGATGTTCTGTTCAATGACATATTTGTGGTCTTTACGTGTTGACCAGCCAACAAGAGCTTGCTGAGTACAGGATGCGCAAGGTCCGCATTCTGCTGGCTTGACTGACAGGGGATCAACAGGAAGAATGGAGAGAACAACTTGTGTGCCAGGTGGGGAGATGGATATAGACCAGGACTGAGTAACATACAACACAATGGTTTAGAAAGAGAAGTCAAGGTATGTGGACTAGACTAAGACGTTGCTAAGCTCACAGGAGACTTCCTGGAAATAGATGCATGGCCTACCATCAGGCACAACCTTCCTGTCTATCCTGCGAGTTCTTGGGTCAAAACACAGCTCACGTCCACCCATCTGTACGCTGACAGCAAAGACCTTCTAATATCAAACAGAAGTGAATGGTAATGATGGTGACCAAATTTCCCGAACCCACAACCTGTCAGGTTTCTGTGGGTCCTCTCCATTTGACAGGCTCTCTGAAAGCCAATGTGGATAGGAAGGCTCCATGTGTATGGAAATAACAAGACACACGGAACATTTTAAATCAGAAGACTGTTCCATATCCAGCATTACTAATGTACTAAAAGTCCTCTGAATCCTTGAAAAACAACTATACTTTTATGCTAAAGTAGACAGAATGGGTGACTAGAGATAAAGCTGAAGAAGTTTCAGATTTAAAATCCGACTGGCCCTTTTACCAGCAGACTTAGGAAAGTGCTAACTGCAAAGCTGGACAGCATTCAGCTCGACAGTCCTATCGGAGCCCTTTGGAGCTGGCAAGTGGTATCATAAAGCTGCCGACCACAGTGCTTCCAGAGCTGCCCACCAGGAAAATATGACAGTTTACATCTTTATACCGCCTAATGTACAGTGGGAATATAAATGTCTCATTCAGGCCCCAATCACTGCCTGGAATGGGAAGCTTTCCTTAACAAGAAGCAGATGAGAGGCTCAGAAGCCAAACCTCTTATTCTGTTGGTCTGAATTCTGTAGTTTTCAGTTGGTGAGCACAGAGAATGGCAATTCAGGGAGGGAAGGTATCGCATGTGTTTCCTCGGTCAGGACACAGGCTTGCATCTCTTTTCCTGGGCCCCGGGAAGCTCTCCTTACGTGAGTGTCCCACACATGGTCAGCGGCTTTACCCACCTTTCCTTGAGCCACCAGCTCCCTCTGGGCTGCCGAGGCCGATTTGACCAGGGCACTTGTGGCAGCAGCAATGGATTTAGCAGCTTCCAAGATCTGCTCCTCAAAGTCCAGGGTCTCATCCGCTTGCTATAACCAAAGGAAAACAGCATCACATGCAATCCATATCGACAAAGGGCTCTTTCTTCTAAACTACTTACTGCCGGGTCACCCGGCTCTTCACCTGCCTATTGTTTTTTGTTGACAAACACACCTGAAATGGGACAGTTCCTTAACAAGCAGCAGACGCAAGGTCCCCTGTGCCAACTTCCAGGACTCTAAGTCAATTGGGTTGCGACACCCTCAGGTAACAGTGTTGCAGATGCGGCTGGTACCTTTCAGGCATTAAGAGTTAATGGCCAGGCACAGCAATACATTTATTTGTGTGATACAATACATATCACACACATTTTACCCTTTGACCTACTTTTAAGTGTACAGTTTGGTGGCATTAGCACTAATACACTGACCCTGTTGTAGAACAGCGACATGGGGATAGAAAGGTCAGGATGCCTCTCCCCCTGCTTCCCCTCCCCTGCACACCAGAAGGAAAAAGCTGTTAGCTTGACATCGTACAGCAATATGAAATCAGCAAATTTAAAGACAGACTCATTTTTCTGGAACAGCATCTTTAAAGATATACATTCACTGTGAATAAAGTATACTCAAACGGTTTCAGCAACATCAAAACCATCGAAATCAAAAACGTAGATCATGGCACTCACTCTCTTCGAGAGCCTAAGCCTCAAAAATAATGAACCAAAAAAAAAAAAAAGGAAAGATGGCTGTCAGTTCAGCAATGTCATCTTTTTCCTGGGTAAAAAACAAAGCAAAACAGCACTGGCATTTCCTGAGCAACCGGCTGAGCAACAAGAGAGTTAGAGACCAACCACAGATTGCCCAGCAGGGAAAAGGAAACCAGGGCAACACAGCATCAAGGCGGAGCTTGTTCTGCCCCCTGGACACCTGAGGCAGGGCTCCACCTTGGGAAGAATGCTGGGCACCGTTGTGTAGGTGTTATCAGACCATTAGGGCTCCGGTCTAAATTCACCGCCATCTCCTTTGCTGCTAAAACAACTCAGGAAGTTGAAGAGAAGCTTTGGGGAAGTGGGACAAGTATAAAGACTGTGGTCCCAGGCTGCACAGGTTGGAGAATCAGAGTTTTGTGGGACGTGGTCAGATTAGACCTCCAGGGTCCCCTGCACGATAACATTCCACGACTAAGTCAATCTGGTTAAGCTGCCCTCAGGTCACACACTGCTGACATGTGGCTGGTACCTTTCAGGCATTGAGAGATGATGGCCAGGCCCAGCAATACTTTGGTAAAATATATGTAACACAAAACTTACCCTTTTATTCAATTTCGAGTGTACAATTCAGTGGCATTACGGACATTCGCACTTTGTGCAACAGCAATACATTTTAAACAGTGCCTACCATATACCAAGTATTTTGTTAGGCACTTCTACATAATATTGACTTAATTCTCATCAAAAAAGAAAAATGATCCTATATTGGAATTCTCTTTACCCTTATTACTATTTTTTTGAGATAGAGTCTCACTCTTGTTGCCCAGGCTTCGAGTGCAATGGTGCGATCTCGGCTCACCACAACCTCCACCTCCCGAGTTCAAGCGATTCTCCTGCCTCAGCCTCCCCCGTAGCTGGGATTACAGGCATGCACCACCATACCCAGCTAACTGTATTTTTAGCAGAGATGGGGTTTGTCCCTGTTGGTTAGGCTGGTCTTGAACTGCTGACCTCAGGTGATCCCACCTCAGCCTCCCAAGGTGCTGAGATTTCAGGTGTGAGCCAAAGCACCTGGCCTGTCTTTATCCTTATTTTTACAGTGAGAAATCCCCGGCTCAGCAAGGTAGATTATTGGGCCAAGGTCATATGGTAGCATGAAGAATCTAAATCAGAATCTAAACCTAAATCTGACTCCAATATGAGGCACTTTAGCCGAAGCCACCCCTTAAGGCATCAATGAGGCATGATTTGTACCAGAGGTTCAAAGTCAGCTGCTAATGCTCCCACGTAAAACATCCGACAGGAGGGATGCAATTCCTCTCCAGCTTTCTGTTCCTCACGGCCACATCTTAACCCATGGAAGGTGCTCATCTTTTTTCTTTATAACCCACATTATCAAAATAAAATTTCAATGCACTTCTAGTGGCTCTGAACGCTGGGAGCATTTCAGAAGTTCTGAGACAGAACTTGTGTGTTTCTTCTGATTTCTGACCAAGTCTTGCTCTAAGAGTATTCAGGACAGAAATTAATGCAATGCTACTGGACTCATTTTTGATTGGCGGAGTATAGAATTTGGTGACTGAAATACAGAAATGATCCATTTTAAGACACTCTCACATGAAAGGAACTCTTATAGTAGGTCCAAAGTCAATTATAGAAGGCTCTAATTTATATTAAATATATAGAAATAATATACATCTTAAAATATATATTTTAATGACCTTGAGATGAAGCGCTTCTCTGGAAATTCATTCTGCCAAAGAATGTCAGGCACGTAACAGATTAAAGCACTAGGGAAATCACAGGATTTTTGACTCCAAACTCATCTCATTTTGCAGATGAGGAGACGGAGGCTCCTGGGAGTTCTCTGTGGCAGTTCCTGAACTCTCCCATGCTCTTGTCTCCGGTGGCCTCAGCTACACTATGGGTTCCACGCCCAAGTCCACTTCACAGTGTGGAATACTCTTGTCAGATTTCAGATTTCCCAAATTTTAGGATTTTCAAAAATGAAATTTCCTTAAACTTAAATGCTAAGTCTTTAGCAGGGGTAGATCTGATAGGATCATCTCATCACAACTGATTTTAAGAGCCTCTTCCACCACATCTTCCGCTGCCTGGGACTTTTTTTTTTTTAAACACATGCTTGAAATAGATATTCAACTGGGAAATATTTTTGACACCCACGGATTTTTCTGGTAATGGCAACTGTTATAATGCTCTTTGATGAATTTTTGTTTTTCTTTCCATAACATCTCTATGCTTTAAAACAGACATGGCAGAAGGCCTTATCTCTGGGAGACATTTGCTCTGTTTGGAGAGTATTAGAGACTCTCCTGAGAAAGGCTGACTGGGATGGGAACAGGATGGGGGACTAATGTCAGATGCTACAGTTTGGGCGGAGTACCCTGATGAGACCTGCCTTCTGACTCCTCGTTCCCTATTTTCCTGTATGCCAGGTTTATGACTAAGACAGACTGCGCACCCTCTTTACTGCTGAAATCAGACACCAACGCTCCTTGTTTCCTCATACCATACAACTTCTAGCCTTAGAGAAAACGGGATCTCCCCAAGCCAAGGAGACTTGGTGAAAAACCCAGATGCCCCCTCAGTTCCAGCCCCCACCAGCATGCAGAATAGAATAGGGGAGAAGGTAGGAAGGACACACACTTAACCACATCGCAAGAAGGAGAGGAACAGAATTGGCTTGGTCTTCAAAGGAATTTCCTAAATAAAAGAATCACAATTAAAATGCAGAATGTGTTAACGGAATCGTCCCCACTGCAGCTGAGACACTAGGGAGACTAAGAAGAGCAACAGGGTACACAGTGACTGCAGGGAAGGATCTGGAGGGTGGGCCCTCTCAGGGAGCTCACATTTCCACCTCTTCCCCAGAGAGGCTCAACCGGTTGGTGTCTTAAGATCGTCTTTAGCTGAGATGTTACCGACCTGACCAGGGTGAGCCACATCTGTCCCTGTGGTTTACAGAGGGTATAACGGAATCTTCACTTCTGGGTTTTTCATTCTTTCAAAAATGGAATCATGTAAGGACCTGCTAAAATAATCTTTTAAAGATGATGACTAATCCTGTGTGTGTGGCTATTTATACTTCTTTGTAACTACTGGCCTCAAGCTAAAGCAAGGAACTTAATACTTTCATTAAACAGGATAAATTGATAGTCTTTAGCCATAAGAAAGAATGAGATCCTGCCATTTGTAACCACATAGATAGAACTGGAGATCATTACGTTGAGTGAAATAAGCCAGGCACAGAAAGACAAACGTCGCATATTCCCACTTATTTGTGGGATCTAAAAATCAAAACAATTGAACTCATGGACATAGTAGAAGGATGCTTCCCACAGGCTGGGGAGGGCAGTGAGGGGCTGGGGGGAAGGGGAGGTGGAGATGGTTCACGGGTACAAAAAAAATAGAATGAATAAGACCTACCATTTGACAGCACAACAGGGTGACTATGGTCAAAAACTTAATTGTACATTTAAAAATAACTAGAATACTGTAATTGGATTGTTTGTAACACAAAGGATAAATGCTTGAGGGGGTGGATACCCCAGTCTCCACGATGTGATTATTTCACATTGCATGCCTTGAGCTTGGCTGTGTCCCCACATAAATCTCATCTTGAATTGTAGCTCCCACAATCCCCACCAGTCATGGGAGGGACCTGGTGGGAAGTAATTGAATCTTGGGGGCAAATCTTTCCTGTGCTGTTCTCATGATAGTGAGTAAGTCTCGTGAGATCTGTTGGGAGTTCCCCTACACAAGCCCTTTTGCCTGCTGCCATGTAAGATGTGTCTTGTTTCCCCTTCACTCTGCGCCATGATTGTGAGGCCTCCCCAGGCATGTGGAACTCAGTCAATTAAACCTTTCCTTTATGTATCGCCCAGTCCTGGGTATGTCTATACAAGCATTGTGAGAACAAGCTACTACAATGCCTGTATCAAAACACCTCATGTATCCCATAAATATATATACCTACTATGTACGTTCAAAAACTAAACATAAAAAAATTGTAAAAGAAAAATAAATAAAATGGATAGCCCTTGCTGCAGAATGACCTAAGATCTGGTTAAAGACGCAGACGCTGTTTTGGTAGGTCTGGGGTTGGAGCCAGAAATCTGTATGTCTTACAGAGGTGGTTACATGCTACTTTGCAGGAAATGCTGGGCTGGACTCAGGAAAACAAACACACACCAGTAAACTTAATCCTACCAGCCTGTGATCCCCTCCAAGGCAAGACTGTGTCTCTCTAGCACAAAATCGGGCAGAGGAGCTCATGTGATGATCAACATTTGCTGAATGAATATATCCATTCAAAATGAGTTTCCCAAGTTTAGCCAGAGCACACAGCACAAAGTGGGAGAAAGAGAAATGCAGAGTAAGCATCCGTATCATCAACATCCACTCCTGAGCCACGGTGGACAGGTGCACACACAGCTATGAGCAGGTTCCTGCTCCGTTTTAAGGCCGTGGGTTAATTGTACACTCTACTTGCATCCCTCGTCTAGCATTCACAGTTTGTGACATTTAGTCATGCATGGACATACAAATGTAAACACAGTGGCATTTTACCAAGAGGCGCTCTTAACAAGACAGCAGTGGGAGAAAGAGTGAAAGACAGAACCATTTACTCTGCCTAATGAAGGTGTCTGCTGCTACCTCTGCGTGCTGAATCTATCTTCTTCTTTGATACAATGTTCTTTTCCCCCTTTCCCTCCACTTGAAAAGGCTATTGGCCAGGTGCCCACCAGCTTTTAGCAATCGTTTTTCTTAGGCTGTCTAGCCGACTCATGTTGACGATTGATTTATCCTCACCTGGGCTTTTTGGTGGCTTCTAGAAATGTCTGAACACCCTGTAGTTGACCTCTTCCCTGCATGCTGACCTTCCTGCTCACCCTTTAAAAAGTCAGTGGCCTAGTGAGATCCCTCTTGGGAAAGGTTTCTTACTGGGTTGGCTCCCTTCCTCTGTTTCTCACTTGGGAGAGTATTTGAGACCCCTATATGTATGCTCTGATGGGCTTAAAGTTTCAGAAGCTATATGTCCCCTGGAAGAGGAAATGGTGGGGGTAGGGGAAGTGGTGTGGAAAGGGGAGAAGGAAAAAGGGAAAAGGAAAAGGGGCGACCTTTCCTCATTTTCATTTTGGCATTTGGCCTTTCACGGGTTCTGAGAACATGGTCTTTGCACTAATTCATTCACCTTCTAAGCCTATTTCCCCTCCTAACGTGTCTGATGGGATCTTTACAAGTACATGATCAGTATATGTAAAGCATGGCTGACTCATAGGAGATGCTCAAAACTATAAGCAATTAAAACCTATGAGCATAGATGGGTACCAACTTCTCTCCCAGCACCCGACTAGGAGTGAGTGGGACAATCTGGGTCGTAGCCACTGCTCTGTACTTTGACCATGTGACTGTGGGGTCTTCACTGCCCTTCTCCAGGTATCAGCTACTCAGTTTTCCCTTTGTCACTTGAGGAGCAACTCAACCTTCCTGGTCCGTTAGCCTAGACATGGACAGTTCCAAATTAAACTTCCCTAGAAGGCGGTGACTACAATAAGCAGGAACTACTTTTTCCTCTTCTGGCCTCTCTTGGCCTCCTCAATATCCTTACCAACATCCCCACCCAACATCCTTACCCACTTCCCCTGCCCACTGTCCCTGTTGGGTCCTGGGCAAGTGTTGGGCAGGGGAGAGAATGTCCTCCCATGGTCTCTTTGTTGGCCTTTCCTTTACGCCCTTCAACCCCCCAGCTCCTTCTCCCAATAAACTTGAAGGTGAAGGAGCATAAGGCACCCATAGGAGATGGCTAAAGGGCTTGCCTCCCTCCCTGAAAACTTCCTTTGAGGGAATGCCTTGTTGAGAGCTAAAAACAAAAGAAAACACAGTGGCCACCCTTCTCACAACTGGCTCCACAAACTCAAGAACCACCCTTGCTATCATCTCTCCAGTGGGCGCTCATGCTTTGCTCAGTGTTACTCAGTAGCAGAATGCTTGCTACTAAAAATCAGGTCATAGTGCATCAGAAACTTTTTTAAAAATCCTCTTGGATATATATTTTTTAAAGTGTGAACATTTTGCATTTAATTTAAATGTCCCCAAGGGAAAGGAGGAGGCCAATGCCTAGAACTCCTGCAACAGGAGTGAGGCGTGTTCCTGCCGGTTGAAGTTGGAGTGGAGCAGGCAGCCACATTTCTCTTTATTTTGTTGCAAATTTGGCTGCCAGTAGTTTGCTTCTGGTTTTGGAATGAGAGGTGCCTTGAGAGAGGCCTTAGCCTGTATCCAAAGACACAGACTCTACAAGGGGTAGATCAGCTTCTCTTCTGGAGGACCCATGGATGGGGTGGCTTCAGGACGGCCACCTTTACTAGTTCTAACTAAAGGTAAACCTCCCAGAACAACTGGAACTGCCAAGAGCCAGACATAGACAGCTGGCCTTGTCTCCGGGAAAGCTCTGGCGACACCTTTAACAGGTAACGTGAGTGACCGAGAAAGAAACTGCCAAATGGCTGTGCCTGTGACCAGGGAGGGACCACACCCTCTGCATCCGCGGAATAAATGCCAGTTCATGCAGTGTCCATTGGAAAAGGTCCGCACTTGCATGATTAGTATCTTGGGAGTAGTTTTCCCATAGTATCCATTGCTGTATTTTTGTTTTCAAAATGAAAAGCAAGGCCACTGAAATAATCTTTTAATTACTATTTGTTTGATTAAAAAAAAAATTGAAGATTTTGTCATGCTCTCTGTAAAAAAGGGGCCCTTGAATGTCTATACAGAAAGCACAGACAAGAGATAACAAGAGTTCTTCCCAAGAGTTATCAGATACACTCCCTACATCTTCACTTCCCTTTATATGTCTGTCAAGGGTCTGACAAGGGCCTACTGGTCTATCCTGGAGGGGGGTCTCCTGGGTGCATGTACTGGTGAGTTCTCTCATACTTGCTTTTCTTATTTATTTATGTTTCTGAGACGGAGTCTCACTCTGGTCATCCAGGCTGGAGTGGAGCGGTGCGATCTCGGCTTACTGCAACCTCTGCCTCCCAGGTTCAAGCGATTCTCCTGCCTCAGCCTCCCAAGTTCTTGGGGCTACAGGTGCGTGCCACCACGCCCGGATATACATATTTTTTTCTGAATTTTTAGTAGAGATGGGGTTTCACCACGTTGGTCAGGCTAGTCTTAAACTCTTGACCTCAAATGATCCGCCCGCCTCAGCCTCCCAAAGTGCTGGGATTACAGGCGTGAGCCACCACACCCAGCCCCAAACTTGCTTTTCACACTCTGTATGCTCCTGGTCTGGAACCAACAACTGTCACTCAAAGCCCATGTGCAGTCATATAAAAGATGCTGTATTTGTTCTCCTCTTCCCTGAACAACTGGTTCCCTTTTCCCTTCACCATATCAATCAACACAGAGGACATGGCGATCAGTGACAAAGTCACCCAAAGAAACAACAACAAAAAAAATCACATCAATTCAAACCAACGGGCGTTGTCTGCAGGTCCTTCTGGAACCATGTTTTTCTTTGTTCATGATAACTTGCTGTCTCTTTTCCATGGCCATCTGCCATTTTAGTCAAACAATGTCAACTGTTTGACTGAAATGGCAGATGGCCATGGAAAAGAGACAGCAAGTTATCATGAACTCAAAACCAAAACCAGTGTTCTCTAGCTGTGTGGAGGGACCGACTGGGGCAGCATCTTGAAACCCGCCTGACAGAACACCTGCCGATACACACAGATTGCTTGTCAGTGGAGAAGGATTCCACAGACATGTTCCATTGTGTAACTCCAGGACTCCCCAACATCTCAGGACCCTCTCCTGTCATTACCTCTCTCTGCTGTTGCTGTTGGCAACCCCGTCATTATGCATTCACCTGTAAGCAATGTGGCAATGACTTCTGGACAGTCAGGGGAAGCTTTTAGGACTGACTGTGTAAACCATTTGCTCACACCTTTTCTCCTCTGAAACACTGAGCTATGAGCACAGTAGTACTCTTTCCAGAAAGCAGTGCCCACAGTCTTTTGCTGAGAGAACTCAGAATGAACTCACACAGACTTCACAGGCTCTTCTATAATGAAGAGGTCAAAACCAACCAAAGGCTGTTATGTACCAGAAAAAAATGTTTTCTATATGATAATCCCCAGCTTCCTGCCACAGTCAATTAGGCTATATAATTATTTTCTGATTGTTGGCTTATTCTAAATATTACCAACCTCCACTGACTAGTTAACCTAAACAGGAAATTTCAAGAGTTCAGTCAACATCATATTATCTTCATGAGATATATTTAGTCCTATCCAAGGTTTGTATAAAGTCCACTGACTCAGTATCCATGCAGTTGGTATGGCGGATTTGGTTTATACATGCTGTTACTATGAGTAGAAAGGAAAGTTACAGAAAATTGATTCGTGCTCCTTGAATGTTTGCTGAAACCCTGACATGAACTTCTATAAATTGAAGATCAGGATAAAAATGAACCAAAATGAAATATAAATCTAGATGTGTTTGAGGCTATGATCCTGACCTTTATTCTATGTCACAGACATGAGTTGGAACCATTTTTTCCACCGAGCATATTGAATTCCTTAAGGATTCATCACTGCACAAAACTAAGCCACACAAAATATCCCAAGCTCTTATGAAACATCATTCATTATTATTTGTTTCTGTAATAAGCAAATAATCTAGTAATACTGGTACAGGTCTCAAATGCTACAAGAAGAAATGGAACATAACATGAATTGTAATGAGTGCTTCGTCTTCTAAATCTATTTATGATTTTAACGTGTTCTTTCCTGTTGCCTTATAAACTTTATTAGGAACCCCCGGAGACAGGGCAAGACACTGTAGGAATATGTTTGATATATAGTTGGATTAAATAACAACCTAATATATCAAACATATCACACAGAGGCCTGCAGCAAAGGCATCCAGGTTTGACTGAGCTCGAGATTAGGCACAGTACTGAAGGTTACGGCTGCAGGGGGTGGTCACTTTTGCAGCAACTCCAATACCTGTCTTTGGAGCACAGGTCTGCCTGCAGGTGTGGAAACGGCGCCATTAACAATACTGTCAGCACATGCACCAGCGCTCAGTGACATTCTCATTTCCCCAGGTGAGCGGCGGATTCAACCGTGCATGTCTGGGAGATTCCAGGCAAAAAGTGATGCTTAAGTTTTAAAAGCCTGAGGTGGAAATATACCAGAATCATCATGATAAACCATGAGCCATTTTCCTTTAAAAACAGGCAAACTGAGAATGTGGTGAGCAGAGCATTTTAAACAAAATTACTGTCCCTCCCCGAACTCTTCTTGAAAGCAGTACGAATACTCCCCACAAGGGAGACATTCATTTTATACTGATGGCTTGTGCGCACAAGCGTAGGGTTATAGGGATGTAATAGCAATTGTTTACTTATAGTATCCTGAGGATTTTTTTAAGGTTTTGGGAGAGAATGGAGAGAAGGGATTAACCTCTCAAGACTGGCTGCTTTTGGTGTCAGATTGTTGTTATTGTTTTTTAATTGGGGAAATAAATTCCTTTATTGAGGCAAACAGGATATTTTATTTCATGCAAAAGTTATTGCAAAGTGTATTGCCCTATTAGGCAGGCGCAAAAACTATGTTTTGAGCTGAAGGTTTTTCAAAAACAGTTTCTTAGTTAATATCTGTGTGGCAGGAACTTCTGGTCATCAGGCAGAGAAAGACTTCAGACCACTGTAAAGCATTCTAGAAGTACCAAGCACCCTTCCTAATATGATGGGAGTGACCTAAGGTAGGAACCCTCAAACAAAGGATTCACATCATCAGTTACGTTAACCTTGACCCTGGCCAAAGGATCCCTTGGCTTTCCTATAAAAACCCTCAATGTAAACACAAAGGCTATATGATTCTAAAGTACTGTAGAGAGTCCTTACTGGCCCACTTCAGCAGTCACCATTAATTTTTAAGGTGCAGTTATTTTTAAACCATTGTTTTATAAAAGGTTAAAACACAGACCCTTCCATCATCCAATTCCATCATCATTCTTCTACATTCCCTACTTATTTTCATCTGCAGGTGTTTTTTTTTTTACAGTCGTAATCAAAATGAGTACATAATTCTGCATCCTTTCAGTCATACCATGAGCATTTTCTTCATCTTACACAGTCCTAGGAACCATTATTTTTCATAGCTGAATAATATTCCTTCGAGGAGACACTTGGTCACATCCAACTGCTCATTACTATGAACAACGCTGCAAAGGACAACCCTCTCACAGGACACAACTTTCTTCGCCTCTTGAATTTCCTCCTCAGGACAGATTCCCAGAGATGGGATTTGTAGCTCAAAGGGCATACATAAACCACAGATGGCCCTTGTTGGACTAGACCAGCCTTCTCTGACAATGGGGGGTGGGCAGGTGGAAACAGGGACTGATACGGACTAAAAGTGTCACCCAGAGCCACACACGGGCCTCCCACCTGAGTGATGGTGGTCTGACCCTGGCAAGGTAATTCGCCTCTTGGTGCTTCTGACTCTAATGGACTTTTTGAAAGGATCAGATGAGTGAGTCCATGTCAAGTACCTAGAAAAGACTGTCTGGCACATGCTTGGCCCTTCAACAATGTGAGTGTTCTGTTTTTCTTTTCTTGGGGGCCTGTGGAATAATTTTTATTTCAGGCATTTCCTAGGGAAAAAGTCCCAGACACATATTTTCAGTGATGATGATGATAATAATGGTGATATACTTACTGTCTACCGAGTCTCACTGTATGTCAGGCAGTGTTCTTATACCATCTTATTTAATTATTATAATAATAATCCTACGGGGTAAGAACTTTAATAATTTTGTTTTCCCATCTGGAATCAGGAAGTGAATGACCAGACAGGGGGAAACCAGGATTCAGAGACAGACAAGAGCTCAGAAGGACCCTGAATAAGGACAAAGGAAAGACACTGAAACAGGAGCTCTTAGAATACGGTGAGGGTTAATGTTAACTTAGCACCAGGCTCATTCTCCAGGAGAACCAATGTGTCAACTGACATGGCTTCGGCATTAGCAGATAGGGCCCTCCCCAAGAGAGGCCACTCCTGATAAATCAGACGAGGAAATGGAAAGACATTATGCACCAAACCTCTAAATCTTAGTTAATGGTTGACTCTTAAGTTTAAAGTATACTTTTCATTCATGATTAACTTCACTGACAAAGCACAAACAAAGGCATAACCAGAAAATGGAGTTGTCCCAACATCCACACTTGGCTCTTAAGTTTGTAAGAAAAATTCTGATGATACCAGGCAACCCAAGACTCTCAGGTGGAGGCCAGCAGAGAGAACCATGGTAAACCCCAAAATCAGAGGCCAAAATCCTTAAGTTACATCTTGATGAGAAAATGTTTACGTGCCTTTCCCAACTCCAGAGCGACTATTAGGAGGTTGGTTCTAAGAACTCGAAGGTTTTAAGAGTGTTCCCAAGCTTAACAGACCCAGTCTGTGTTTATTTCACATACTATGCTGGCCCAGGCACTGTTTTTGAGTGGTCTGCTCTATTTCAGGGCCCAGATTCCATACCTTGGTCTTACAAAATTAGATACATTTTTAGGTATACCTAAATTGGTGGAATCCAACCCTTTTTTGAGGGGAAAGCCAGATTTTATGTCCAAACATATCTGGGTCCTTGGAAATTGGTGTTACATGTACCACCAGGGCTTACTTGAATAGGAAGAAAAAGAGGACTCCTCTGGTTCTGCCATCTTCCTGTTGAAGACAGTCATGGAAGGTGGGGAAGGAGGTATTAGCTTAACAGGGTTGGGGGCTTTGCCCCTGGAGACAGCACTAGCTTATCATCCTTTTATTTAGAAAGTGTCCTTCTTCCTGCCCAATCTAAAAGTATCTATTTCCTTTAAATGGCTATTTCTCTTTACATATACTCATAATCTTAAGTTTTAAACATTTATCTAGATGACAAACACAGATGGGAAAAACATACCAGGCTACCCATCCTCTCCAGCCATGTTCTGAAAAAGCCTGGAAAGGGTGCACTTTTGAAGTTCTCATTGCCCTCTGATTCCCAGCAGTGCCATTTCTTTGTAAAAAGCAAAAGAGAAACCAGAAAACTGGAGGCTAACAATCTCCTATCCAGTAACAGGAACTTCCAACAGGAATCATCCAACACCTGCTTCAGATAATGGAACTAAATCAAGACTGGAAATGCCCCAGTTCTTCCTTTGGATACCCAGAGGTATTTTTCTGGGTGCTTAACTTGAAAGATTCATCCACCGTTTTTAACCCCCATACTCTAAAACAGTGCCGGGCAGGTACATCAGGTTTTCTGCTTGCTAATCTGACCATGGGGAAGGAGCTAATCTCCCTGCAGTACTCCTAGCTCTATTTCTCAGCCACCCACTGGAAGACCCATTGCCACCAGACAGTCAACCACAAATGAACACTTACTTTTGGCTTTGCTCTTGGCTTCAGTTGCTCTAACTTCTTAGCAGCAGCTTCAATGGATGCTGCAGCCCCCAGTAACTCCGTTTCTGCAATGACTGTTGGGTCTTCCGGATCCACCCACTCCGTTCCTAGAATCAGTCCAAAGGAAGGTGATTCTTGGTAGCTGCACACCTCAGGGCACAGGCTTAACTACAAACAATGTCTGGATTTGCATGCACAAAGGCCCCAGGGGCCTGACCTGCATTATCCTAAGGAACCTTCCTTCCAGCTCTCGTAAAGGCCATCTGGATGGGGGGTGGGGTGTGGTGATGCTAATCCTGGTTTTCTAAATCGGTTGTGTGTATGACTCTACTACAGGGTAGCCACCAAGCAGCTTCAAAAATGATCTCATGGACCAAGGCTTGAGCCTTGCTCTGATTTTGAACTTAAAGCTCATGAATATAAGTAAGCATCCTCAGGAGACGCTAGACTATGCTGTAGGTCACACAGAAATTTGCCATTCTCTTCTCCTGGGAACCCAGGAGGAATGACCCCTCAACCTTAATTCAAAGCAAAGGAAATTGGTGAGAAGACTTTTCCCCAGTGAAGGTGAGTTGATTGCTTCTTTGTAAGCATTTTTGAAGGGTGTCCCAACATGTTTTCAGATAGCACCATTTTCAAAACAAGAAGGATTATTGGAATGAGAATAAATATCCTGATGAATGAAAATGCAGCCAAAAAAGGAATGGGGAGTGAGTAGCTCTAGATGGAGGACACCATTTAAGTAGAAGCACTACATACAAGACTAGAGAAGAGACTTGCTTCAGGGAAGATGTTACTGTTTCAAGCTCACTCTAAACCCATTTGCTTGAAGGAAGTCCTCACTGTATTCCTGGCTGCATCTGCCAGCTGAAGGCCTATGCCGGCTGTGCTTTTCGCAGTCTGCTGTATTAGCACTGCCGGGGAGGGCTGCCCTCCACCAAGACACAAGAATCCAGCCTACCTTTCATGGCTTCCGCTGCCTGGATGAGCTCCGTCACAGCACCGGCGACTCGCTTGGAGAAAGCGGCCAGCTGCTGCTTGAGTTCTGGGGTTGGTTTCTGAAGAATCTACAGGTGAAGGGCAAGTCAGAGGCATGAGGAAGATAGTAACCACTGGGATGGGAAAGAGGCACACTTCTCTTAGTGGATGTGGAGTCAGATAGCCTGGTTTAAGTTGCATCTCTGTCCCAAGTGACTTCAGATTCTTGTGGAAAAACCCTTAAGACTCACTGGGCTTCAGTTTCCCCATGTGAGAAATGAAAAGCTGGGAACCAGTGTTGTCTCTAAGGTCCCTTCTGACACAGCTCCTAAAGATCATAAAGGAGATGGGGTCTTTACTTGTCTTTTATTTGGACCTTCATTGGTCCTTTTATTTGTACATAAAACATACACATGCACCTGAAAATTACCCAAAGTTTAAGAACATTCTGGCTGGGTACAGAGGCTCACACCTGTACTCTCAGCACTTTGGGCGGCCAAGGCGGGAGGATTGCTGGAGCCCAGGAGTTCGAGACCAGCCTGGTCAACATAGCAAGACCACATATCTTAAAAAAAATTAAAAATTGGCAGGGCACGGTGGCACATATCGGTAGTCCCAACTATTCAGAAGGCTGAGGTGGGAGGATCTCTTAAGTCCAGGAGGGCAAGGCTGCAGTGCCTGGGTGACAGAGAGATTCTGTCTCTTTATAATAAGAATAATAATAAAGAACATGCTGAGTGAAGGCAAAAGCCCCAGGCTATGGGTTAATCAGTACTTGTAACAAAACAAAGGACCACAGGAAATGTGCCACTGGAGTCCTAGAGACAAAATCCCTACAGGAGCAACAACTGACTAATCAGGAGGATCATTCCTGAGAAAACAATCCATTTCCAGAGTTTTGACTGCAAGCTCTCCTGTGAGAAGTCCTGAGGATGTGCCCTCTTTGGAATTAGTTCCAAGGTTTTTAAAAATTATCTTTTGCTTTTTTTAATGAATTTTAAAAAAGGTACTGAGAATCCTAAACACCTTTAAGACATTCGCAGCTGATTTCTTCTCAAACTCATCCATGAACGGAACCGTGACAGAGGATGAGGGCTCTTCCCCATCTTCCACCATGGATCTAAATACTGGTGCACACCATCCTATCCCTTCCTCATGCTGAAATACCTCTTCCAATGCTCTTTTCTGTTAACTCTTTCTCATATTTCCCAATGGTGATCTTCAGATTTAGAAATGTTCAGACAGTCGGGAGAGAAGTATAACTGCTGTCTGTCTCTGCACAATTTTGCAGCTTCTGAATAGGGGACAAAGCAACAGCTTTGGAAATGGACAAACCTGTGTTCAAACCTGGCTTTATCCATTACTGGTTTTAAATCTGTTTTCTCATCTGTAAAGCTGGGATAATGCCTATATCTCATGGTTGGCATAAAGATAAAATGGAGGCCAGACCTGGTGGCTCACGCCTGTAGTCCCAGCACTTTGGGAGGCTGAAGCTGGTGGATCATCTGAAGTGAGGAGTTTGAGACCAGCGTGACCAACAAGGTAGTCTCTACTAAAAATATAAAAATTAGCTGGGCATGGTGGTGGGTACCTGTAGTACCAGCTACTTGGGAGGCTGAGGCAAGAGAATTGCTTGAACCTGGCAGATGGAGGTTGCAATGAACCGAGATGGCGCCATTGCACTCTAGCCTAAGTGTCAGAGTGAGACTCCATCTCAAAAATAAATAAATAACTAAATAAATAAATAAAATGGAGTTAATACATGGGGGATATTTCTCATGACACTTAGAACACAATAGGCATTCATTAAATGTTGATTCCCTTCTTGGTGCCCCATACTCTTTCTCCCCTGGACAGGTAGCACAGTCTTAGACCCCAGGACTAACCCCTTCGCACCATGACTATAAAAAAAGCTTAGAAAAAAAAAAGATTAGAGGAGTCAATGGGTTACACTATGACCAGCCCTAGACACAGCAGTGTGTAGATGACATTATGTCATACACACAAATGGGTTAGTCAATAATCTTTGAGCATTACTTCACATGCATCTAACCTCATCTTCCCTCCTCTTATAATCTTTTACACTTCTTTCGTATTTGCTACTGTTCTATGATGATTCCAGCTGCTCTGTGATTCTCATTCTCTCACATTAGGGCCTATATACACCACTCTGCAGATATTAAGAACTCAGTACAGACCTTTGAATGAATGAACAAATGAATTAACGAGTGAAAAACAGACCAATACATGATTGGGACAAATCCTACTCTGATGGCTTCTTAGACCAGTTACAAAAGAACACTAGAACCATGGAGAAGTAGAAGGAAGGGGGATAAATGCCTTTTACCTTCCATGACAGCCAATAGGCAAGCAGTTTACTTAAGCATAGGTTCAGTCATCAGTATCAATGTACCTGTGTAACAGGTGCTTATCCTCTCTCTCAGCTTCAGTTTATTAAGTGAGCACAACAGTCTTCCCTTATGGAGTTGTGGTAAGATTATATAAATTAATATAAAGAGCTACTGATAGAAATGATCTGGTGTGTGGCCTGAGCATGACAATCTTTTTAAGTTCCCTGGGTGACTCTCATATGTGGTCATAGACTTAGATGGCGGCATTTGTCACCACTTAATTGCAGAAGGCTTGTACCATATTTGTCTGAAACAACATACGCTGTAAGGCTACCAGGTTATTAATAGTTATGGCTCAGGATCTCAGTAGCTAAGCAGTCCAGGCATTGGTTTCTCTAAAGTGACCAACACAGCATGAATAAGCAAATGGTCAAAGGTGTGGTGGGGACATTCATAATGGTAAAAGACTGGATGATTTCCCCCTAAGCTCAAGACAAGGAAAGGATGTTCATATACTTCTACCAACATTCCCACAAAGCAGAATGATTAAAGACTTCTGTCCCTAAAAGGAGAGCGGTTGATGCAGAAGTGTACACTATGACGGCTCTCTCAGACAGAGAACAGCGTGGATAAAGAACCTGAGCTTTAGATTATAGGGGAAGAGAGGAGTTCTATTTTTAGTCTGCCATTAAGTCAACATGATTTCTGATAGTAGACAATAGACAGATCCAAATTAAAGCTCTGCCAGTGGAAGGGAGGGTAATTTTAGCCCTGCCAAAGATCTCACACTGTGGTTTTGCAGAAATACTGAACTGTGATAGTTGCAGAGGCAAAGTAGCTGCTTCTTGTCCTGCAGTACAAATCCTCTATGATAAACCAGCAAACAGCAAATGCAGGAGGCCACCGCCACTCAAATAGGCATCTCTAAAGCGTCACAAAGCAGCTCTCAGGGCAACAGGGAGATGGCTCTGTCCAAATTACATCCTATGTTTGTTGAGAGTTAACTGAATTCTCTAAAGGATTCCCCAGGCAGGGGTCCTCCATTTGGAGTCTCTAAATACCAAAAGGTTCTAACTAGGCTTTGTGGGTCTGTGAGTCCTCTGAACAGTTTGAGGATCGTTCTGTGTGTCTGTGCTGACGTTTCTTTGATGAGGGTTGTAGGAGGCAAGAAATACCCGAGGGCTTTCAGTTCAAAGGGGCCCATGATCCACAAAAGATGATGAATGCTGAAATCATGATAGTCACTAGCATCTATAACAGAGGAAAAGAGAATGGGAGTGGGAATAGATTAAAAAAATTTATTATTATTGATATGTTTCTTTAAAATATAAGCATCTGAAGCAAATAGGACAAACTGTTAATAAAATCAGTCAATCATAAATGGTGGGCACATGGATGCTGATATGAGTTTCTGTATTTATTTAAGCATCTTCCAAAGAAAAAATATACAAACCAGCCAAAAACGGCTAAGAATCCTTGGCTCTAGACAGTTTAAAGGAACAAGAACAAGACAGCATTAACTCACGCACATTTTCATGTGCCTTGATTTAAGAAAAGCAGCTCACTGAAGAGGATCCCTGATTCTCCTTGTACCACCTGAAAATGACTTCAGCTTGTTTCTGCAGATTGCTGAACACTTTCTCTAAACCTTGATTTCTAGAATTTTCTCTCTCCCTTTTTGTAAAAAATGAACAATTATCTGACCTTTCTTCAGCTCTCAGGAATCTCCACTGATTCTCTTTGGAATTGTTAAAAACAGGGGATCAATTTTTCAAGCATTTCAGGAAGACTACCCCAAGATCTACAGGTACAGTCTGGTTTAAGTCAACTCTTCCCAATGGAGAGGCCATGGTCATATGATCATACAATCTTTCTGCAGAGACCAAAGAACACAGTGAAGGGCAGAGTGAGTAAGTGAGTGAGAGAGAGAGAGAGAGAGAGTGTGTGTGTGTGTGTGTGTGTGAGTGTGTATGTCTGTGAGAGAATCAAAATCTCTAGTTTTTAGTTGCTTTTTAAATCTATCACCTGCAAAAAACTCATCAAATTTTAGTACATATTCTTTTCTTCTAAAGAGAATTTCAACAAAATTTTGATGTCTTCTCTAGACTAGCAATTTGGTTTTCATTTTCTGACTACTGTTAGAATCCCCTCCGAAAATGAACACGACTTCCCCGGTTTGGGTATTCTCATTTTCCTCATTTCTTGTTGGGTCTTCATACAGCACTGGCCTGTGGCTTATAGGAGTCTTAGTGTGAAATAATATTCCTTTTTCTTATCCTTATTTTAACACAGATTTCTAGGAGTTACGGCTAATGGTGTGAATATGAACTTATTTTTGGCAGCAGACCTAGGACAATGACCAATGTCACAAATTTAGGTGACAGAATACTGTTGAGGGGGGTTCTATAATTTTTCACCAGGAACTTGTATTTTTTATATGTTTATGATAATTCCCTAGAAACAGAGGCGTGTTTTCCTCCTATATTTTTATTAGAAAATACTCTGCTTTTTAAGGAAAATAAATTTTTATTAGAAAATACTGTCTTGCTTTTTAAGGAACAAAAATAAATACATGAACATGAACAAATAAATAAATACATAATGCTATTTCATCCACATCCTTGGATGTCAGAATCATCAGCACCTGTCAACTTTGAGGGGGAAGACTTTTTTTGATAGTTTTCTCTTTTTTATTGTTTTACTCTTTGACAGTCTATAAACAACAACAAAGACCACTGAGGGAGGCTGACTAGATTATAAATGGATTAGGAGCTATTTGAAGGCAGGGGTCACTATGTGCTTAGCTTATATTTCTTTTGTGTGGTCTACCGAAGGAAGTCAATAAAAAAATGATGACTTTAAGAATCAACCATAAAGCCAAAATGATAAGCCTTTTCCTGTATTCCCTTTCTTTCAGGGAATATTTCTGAAGTCCCCTTTTTCCATTATTTCTCCAACTTTTTTCCTTCTACTGATTCATGTTTTTCCAAGATCTAGCCTTGACTCTATTCTCTTATGTCTGTACTGCATGCTCTTATTAAAAGCCCATATTGGCCAGGCATAGTGGCTCATGCCTATAATCCCAGTACTTTGGGAGGCTGAGGTGGGCAGATAACCTGAGGTCAGGAGTTCAAGACCAGCCTGGCCAAAATGGTGAAACCCTATCTCCAACTAAAAAGACAAAATTAGCTAGGCCTGGTGGCTAGTGCCTGTAATCCCAGCTAGTCAGGAGGCTGAGGCAGGAGAATCACTTGAACCCAGGAGGTGGAGGGTGCAGTGAGCCTAGATCATGCCATTGCACTCTAGCTTGAGCAACAAGAGCAAAATTCCATCTCAAAAAAAAAAAAAAAAAAAAAGTCCCATATGCATGAAAGAAGTCTTCAACTGCCAATACTAGAACTGTATCTCCTCCATCTTTACATCTAGAGAATGTATCAAATGTAAAGTGTGCCTAATTAAACTTAGGCACCCTGTAAATTTTATAAATTTTATCTATAAAATCTCCCTTTCTTCTGTCTTGCTCTGTCAGTAACATCACCATGATCCTAATCATGAAGCTCGAGAACTCTGGGGGTAACTTTTAATCTTCCTTTCACTGCGTCTCATACTTAGTTGCTAACTATTAACAGTTTCATTTTAAAAATGTATTTGGATCTTTTCAGTCTCAAGAGGGAAAACGCTTACTGCAAAGGATGAGATGGATTCTGTTTCTTTTATAGAAATAATTTTACTATCATTTAGCTTTTCTTCCTGTTAGTGATTTCATTAGAGAACCAGGACATTGATATTTCTACCATAGTTACGACTACATTGACAGTAATTGTGTAGAATGAGGAAAAGAAACTCAGCTGGCAGGCTTTTAACAGATACATCAACCACCCAAGTTTGTCACATGGAAGATTTCAGAGTCCTGATTCTACAGAAAATACAAGGAAGAATCCATAACAGAAAATCAATCAACTAAAATGTCAGTGGTCAACAGGGAAGTACGTCTGGCCACAAAGTGCAATCTGTTCTTGCCTAGGCCCTGAGAAAGAAAGCAGTGGTCACTCTCCCTCCCTCCAACCTCCAACCTCCATCCTCCATGAGATGAAACCTCCTGAATCACCTGTGACGCTGGGTCTCCCTGCAGCAAGTGCCCTTCTTCCTGTTCCACAAAAAGCTGCTGATTACCATCAGGGCTGATGCTGACATGGTGCCTGAGTGGTCACTGAGCAGGAGTCTCTGAATGTGTGGCCTGGGAGTGTTCCTAGACCTGCTGTAATGTTCCTAGAGATCCTGGACCCCTCAGCCTCTCCGCAGGTGGAGGCCAGCCATCTGCCTGCCCCTTGGACGGACGCACACCATACACACAAGAAAGCCTTGTCTTATTCTGCTCACTCAAACAAGGTGAGCATGGAGAGGGGAAGATGGGGAGAAAGGAAGCACTTGAGCAGATCCAGTGCCTCACTCCCAGATACTGGGACAGGGTTCAGAGTCGGCATGCAGTCAGGGAGGTGACCCTGTTAGAGCACCGATTTCCTTTTCCCCTGAGAGAAACTTCTCCTTAAGACAAAAGCTGGCACCTGCCCTTCTTTACAAAGGGAGAACTCCTCTCCCCAAAATAAGCTGTATTTGTGCCGGAGAGTGAAAGGGGAGACCTCCACTCCATTTCCATCCAGGACTGTGTATGTGGCAGACACAGAGCTGGAGGGAGACCCTACACAGTGACATTCTTGTTCAGTGACTCACCAAGGGCAAAGGTACAGATCGCCAACCTGAGGACTGTGCGTGCGGGGCCTGGACGCACAGATGTCATGTACGTTATCCATGCTGCATAGGTGCTGGAGAAAATCGGTTCAACTAACAAATGGAACTGTTGAGACGTGGTGAAATGGAAATAGGAGGATCCCTGTATCTCCTCCCTTCCCCCAAAACGAACAAGACAAAAGAAAAAGCATGAGAGAAAAAATAGGGAGAAATGGAGCGTAGCGGGAGAGCTCCCATTTAGGAGGCAGAGGGCACTGCTGCTTCAAGCCCAGCCCACCATTAGCAAGTACCACCCACTAGCCAGAAACAGCACCTTCCCAGTGGCAGATGGAGTCTTGCTTTGTCACCCAGGCTGGAGTGCAGTGGTGTAATCTCGGCTCACTGCAACTTCCACTTCCTGGGTTCAAGCGATTCTCTTGCCTCAGTCTCCCGAGTAGCTAGGATTACAGGCGCCCGCCACCATGTTGGGCTAATTTTTGTATTTTTAGTAGAGATGGTGTTTCACCATGTTGGCCAGGCTAGCCTTGAACTCCTGACCTCAAGTGGTCCACCAGCCTCAGTCGCCTAAAGTGCTGGGATTATAGGCGTGAGCCACGGCGCCCGGCCAGATTTTAAGAAAGCATTCAGCAAATGTTAGGTTGCCCACAAAGCCCTGGGTTTCCAGACATGCTCGTTTCCTCCTTAGTAAACTCCCTGTTTAACATCTGAGGAAACGGAACCCTGATATGATGGTGGCCATGTAGCTGTTTACGTGGCAAAACCAGGATTTGCACTCGAGGCTTCTAAACATACTGACGCCACTCTACTGTCCAATTTTTAGTTATAACAAGGTTCTCTGTGACTCACAATATATTGTTCCATAATGAAAAAGATGCCTTTTGAAAGCCTTGCTGGTGTTATTCTCTCTAACCTAAATTTCCTGCTAGGCACACTTACAGACTGAACACTTTATATCCCAACCTGTATAGCTAGAGGCTCTTGCCTGTGAGTGCTGACTGGCTAAGATGTCTTTCCTTGGTGAACATATGATATACTGATCTCTATTCACAAGGGTTCAGACTTTGAGAGCCCAATGTTAGTACCCCAGACTGGCTACCTCTCCCAAAAATGCACTTCAGAATTGACCAGTTACCTGGAAAAAGAATAAAAATAATGATCCCTTAAGTGACCTAAAATGTTTAGAATCCGAAGATAATTTATTTCTAAGGAGGCAGTGAAATGCACACAGGTGGGAAGAGTAGGAACTGAGATTTGGATCCAGCTCTGTTGCTGAATAGCTGAGTGACTTCAACAAAGGGACAAGCTTTCTGGGTCTCAGATCATTCCTTTGGCCTATAAGCCTCATGGCTGCACAGGGACAGAATAAGAAAACTTGAGAATGCCCGGCAAACGAAGGGCTTGACATTCCTCCTCCAGACATGTGCATTATGTATCTAAAGGTGTTCTGATGGATCTGTTTTGTTAAGTTTGGTAAGAGCAAGGGTAGTGATAGAGGGGAGACATCATCAACTCTTTTCTGGAGGTGTCCCTGACTATTGAGGCCTGCCCTAGACCTTACATAGTTTTTAATATGGCTCCTGGAACTCAACAGAGACAGACACACACTGTACATACTTCTTGGTGCTCTGTGGTTTGGTCCTTAGGGTCTGTAGTGAGTCAAGCCTCCTTAAGAACTGCACAAACTGAGGCTCCCACATGGGCAGCCCACCAGCCATGACCATCTAGGCCCCTGCCTGGTGTCTTCCGCTTATGCCTTCTTAACCCAGCTCCATACAGGGCACAGCAGGCTGGGGGAGTCATTCTCCATGGTACTGAAGCCATTCATTCGAGGATGGGAGGAAGTCCTGAAGGGCTGGTGGGTCACTTGTAGCACTGGCAGGCTCCCTAACTTGGCACGGAGGCTGGTGTGGCTCTATCAGAAGCCTTCCGTGTTCTTGCAGGATGTACTGGGGGCTTCCTAACACAACCTGCTGACACTTTTTCAGGTTGGCACTGGCTGCCCACCTACTTTGTCCTTCATTCTGCTCCCTCCTCCTTTTACATGCTAATCCTGCCTTTGAGGTACACAAGAGGACTGGGCTTTCCTGAATTCCAACTGCAACTTCATCCAGACTGCACTTATAGCTCTGTGTGCTGGATCAGTGCATCATGGGAGATTCCAGTTCAGTCCAGTCCCAGCCTCACAGTGGCACTGGACAGGGCTCTGAGAGAGGTCTTCCCAAGAAAAGCATAGTTCAAATCAGCCAGGGCAGCTAGAGTGACACAGTTACACCCCGGCCCTGACTCATGTGCCTTCTTACCACCAAGACATGCTCCAGGAGGTCCAAGTAGCCAAGGGTGCACTCCGTCCCGAAACGCAACGCTCTGGTTCTCACCTCGTCACTGACATCGGGGTGGAAGGATGCTTGCTGGAGAGAGAAAGGAATGTTGAAATCTTAAAACGGGAAAAGCCAGCAGTGTTGGGCAGACCCAGACTCAGAGGCAGGAGACTTTAACTCTGGTGACCTCGAGAAACTGCCCTGACTCCCTGGACAGAAGAGGTATCTGTCCTCTACATCCTTCTGCCACCACCCACCTGTCCACCGCAGTCTGTGTGTAGACTCTGTTAGTGCCCTGGGGCCAAACGACAGAAACAGCTGAATCTGATGCTTTGTTCCTCCTTTTCCCACCCCACATTTTTTTGAAATGCAAAAAATTCCACATGCACAAAAACATCCAGGCAAGATTCATGATCAGTGCTTACAGCTGGAGACATACTGACCTCGGGTCAGCCTCGCCTCTCTTCAGCAGCTTAAGGGGTCCTGAAAACCCATCTCTGCTCCCAGGCTAATTAAGCCCAGCTCCCACCCCTGGGCCTGACCATGCTGCGGTCAGTGAGGTCTCTGTGACCAGGGCCCTCTAGCTCCTGGGAAACTTCAGATGGCGAGCTCCCCAGTGCCCTAGAGGCACCATAACTCATCTCATATTATACAAAAGTTTAAGATACACAAACCAGTGCACGTGCTTAACACAGCATCTTGAGCTTTTTCCTTGTACTTATGACCTGCTAACTTGAGTGATTCATGACACATCATTTCTCAAGGCATAACCATTCACAGGGTCATGAGATAAAATGCACCCAGTTAAATTTGAATTTCGGAAAATCAATGAATTTTTAGCAAGTATGGGACACCTTATTTTTTATTTGTTAAAACTAGCAACCCTATCCCTTCTTCCTTCTACAGCTTCCTTCTGGAAAGAAACTGAGGGGCTGCAGAAACATAAACTATAAAGATATTGCTAATCAGAACAAATACAAATCACACATTAGGATCAAAGGTCAAAGCTGAGGGCAAAGACCAGCCTCCATGTTTTATCCACTCAATGCCCTCTTCCTAAGAATGGGGGTGCTGATGGGAATACCTTGGGCTCTCCCTTGACCTACCCCCAACCCCTGGACAGAGTGTGGCTAATTCTCATGGCCAGCATGTCATGTGTGAGCCAGGTTTTCCTCATCTGAGGGCAGGAGTGAAGAGCCATGCCCCCAGCCACCCATCATCACTTGTTATTCATCCTCATACCCTTGTGCCTCCAATGGTGAGGCACAGGGCTCCCATCTGTTTGATAAGACACCACTGTGGGAAGACACAGGCTGGGATGCTACTCCGAGTCACTTCCAGCAGGTTATGTGCAAGCCTGTGTGTAGGGCTCCGGGAGAGGTGGAGCTGAGGTGCTCGCATGCACTGCTGGGGGCTCTGTAACTGGGAAGAACTCTTTGGGAGAACAGTCTGGCACTAATTAATCTCTTATACTATTGGACCCACTAATTCTATCTCCAGGAGTTTTGCCTAAGGAAATAACCCACAACACAGAAGAAAACCAGATATGCCCAAAGGTGTTCACTGCAGTAAAGTTCATGATTTTAAAACAATGCAGACAGAATAAATATCTGACAACAGTGGGAAGATAATATTCATTAACAGAGTGTTTTGTAGTCATTAAAAAGTCACCAATATAGCAACACAGAAATAGCTTTATAACATTAATTATAATAGTAGACCTAAAATTATATCGAATACACACATGTGCACATGAAAGTAAGACCAGAAAGAAATACATATGAGAATTAACTTAGGGTTTAGATAAATCTTTCTCTCTGCCTAAGGAACTGCAGTAATCCTTCCATTCTAAGATGAGCCCATATGTAATTTTCTGCCCCTCTGTGTCTGGGCTGAGCAGGGTAGCCAGGGCAAAGGCAGAGCTGGACTGAGGTAACTTGGCCCTTCTGGCATGCAGGCTTCCATCTGGATCCACCACTCAACACCCTGGGTTTCCTGTCTATGCCTTATTGCAGGCACTCCTTTTCTATTTCCCTGTGCAAAGGGGTGAAGAACACAGGAGGCCAAGGGAAACAGAAGTGCTAGTAAGTGTGCTAAGTCAGTCCTGTCCTAACAGGAGCATCAGGGCTCAGCAGTGACTCCCGTCAAGTCTGATTTTGGTGTGTGAGGCTGACAGACAGGCTTCAGAGCTGTGGCTGCTATCTTGTCCTGTAAAGCCCAGTTAATGTGACCCAGGGCCACGATGACAGAGAGGAGCTAAGGCAGCACCCACACTTTCTACCTGAGCTCCTCCCCTGACAACAGGAGAACACACGTCAGGGGAGACTCAAACATCGGAGCTGCATTCCCTTTAAAAAGACCACTTAATCATGGTTTCTTTTCTGTTCAGTTCCCCCGGTTCGTGTCTGTAGTTTGGGGACAAAAGTGTCTGTCACGCATCAACCAGAGTGACCTTGAGCATTACGTCTGGGAGGCCCTGAGCAGCAGAAACAGAGTGGCTGAGGAATCAGGAGAGCTGGTTTCAGTTCCGGTTCTGACCGTAAATAGCTGTGTGACCTTGGTCATGCCACTTCTCTGAGCCCATTTTATCATGTGACAGACAGAATAATTGATTAGTCTTGCCTTTCTCATCTGGGATCAAATGACAGAATATATACGACAGCCCTTCTACAATGTGACGTGCTATGTGTGGACACCTTGATGCATGCAGGCTTTGTCTTGCTAGGTACATACTACTCTCTGATTGATGCTGTAACCCCTTTGGCAGTTGTCACTTCTGGTAGGTGGGCTCCATTGAGCTTATCATCGTGGCCAATACTTGCGCATCAGGAGAGTCCTAAGTCCCTGACCTAGCAGCCCTGGGTCCTCTGTGAAAGTGGTCCTACCTACTGCCCCAGCCCTGTCTTTTCCAACCCACCTTCTTCTCTCCACCCTCCATCGCACCCAGGGCTCCTGCAAATGTGGTACTGTCTCCCAGGCCAGGCTCTGGCACACACATTCCTTCATCACCCCTCCCTTACCTCCTCCTCCTTCTGAGGAGCAATCAAGAAGCCATAAGAGTTGGATCTCGTAGCAGCAACCCCAGCAGAACTCACTTTACCACCAAGAATGGCTCTGTTCCCTCAGACCCCATGCTGTAAGAGATGGTCTGCAATTCTGGGTCAATCCCCGCCCTCACTCACCACAGCAGGGGATCATCAATTGATCGCTGAGCAGAAGCCACAGTCCCTGGGGCAAGGCTGTCCCTAGAAGGGTAAAGGCCTGGGGTGGGATGCTTGGTGGGGTGCAGGGCGATGTGGGGGCTCTTATAGTTCACTTTCCTAACAGATTACAAATAAAGCTTCTAGGCCCTGGGTCTCCACGGCTCCCTCACCAAGCACAGGCTCATGGCAGTTGCTCCAACTGTCTACCCAAAGGAGCAGAGGCACTTTTCCAAGACGTCTAGCACAGACTGCGAAAAGTAGCTCCCCAGGTTCTGCTGTGTTCCTCCAACTCACTTCCTCACCAGGGATGGCAAACCTCTCCTAGGGCACAAGGGCTGACCTACAGAGGCAGGAAAAGGTCCAGCGGAAGAGCGAACACTTTCCATTTGGAGGAGCTGGAAGAAAATGCTGCGATCCCTGTCCACTACCCTCGGAGAGGCCTCCACCACACTCTGCAGGAAGGTTTCCTGCCTATTTAGGAAGAACTAGAAAGAAGGGGGAGGATTAGGGCCAGCAGGGCTGACTCCATCCCCTCTCAAACACAAAACTGCCTTAGAGAGTCATTTCCCACAGGCTGGTATGCCATATCCATATGCCATATTCAGCGTGCATTTTTTTTTTAAAGGGACAGTGTTTTGCTCTGTCACCTAGGTTGGAGCACAGCAGCATAATCCTAGCTCACTGCAGTCTTGAACTCCCAGGCTCAAGTGGTCCTCCTGCCACAGTCTTTTGAGTAGCTAGGACTACAAGTGCACACCACCACACTTGGTTATTTTTTTTAAAAATTTTTTAAGAGATGGGGTCTCAGTATGTTGCCCAAGTTGGTCTCAAATTCCAGGTCTCAAGTGATCCTCTTGCCTCAGCAACCAAAGTGTTGGGATTACAGGCATGAGCCACCACACCTGGCCTTGTGTGCATGTTTTTATTACAAAGTTTAAGGTTCTGAGCCCCTCCCCTTTTTTAGACTACACTAAGCAACCCAGTCATGACAGAGAATCATCTATCCATCCAAAACAATGCCACGGTCTTTACCTTGCAAGCTGTCAACATATCTGACACAGCCTTCCGGCTCAGGTTGGCAGTAGCAATCACATCCTCCTGTCTACACGAGTTCCCAGCTGCCACAGCTTTGGCTGTTGCCATGGTGATGCCTTTCGTCATTCTTATGGATTCTTCAGGTGATGATGTCTTTTCAGGTACGTCTTTTGACTGGAACACCTGGAAGTCAGAAACAGAGAAGTGAAAAAATTCAAAAAGGAAAAGAGAAAAATAATGTATTCTTCTCCAACCAGGCTGTAGCTTGTGTCTGAAAACTGAGCCAGTGACTGGAAGAAACTGTCACGTGGCAGGAAATTAGAAATTTAATTTGAGTACAGTAATATGGTTTTTGTTTTCAAGATTTTCATGGACAAACCTCTTACACCTACACTGGGCACTCACGGGAACAATAGGGTGAGGGAGACGTATCTAGAGCGTTATACCTGCTGGTCTGTAGAAGCTGACACTAGTATTTACACACTACCCATCCTGTGAAAGGTTGTTGTATGGCTTCATAGTTTTCTTCCCTCGTCCCTGCTGGTGCTTTGGCAGTTTTCAGAAACTCTCAGTCCCAGTGCTGGTTTCAGGGCAGGACTGACCTGGCAGTATCACTCACGACGCACCTCTCTCTCTCTCTCTCTCTCTCTCTCTCTCTCTCTAAGGGGGTGTGAGGTTGGGGGAAATGAAGCATCACTTCCTTCTATTCTTAGCCTGTCTTATAAATATAACTGCATAATCGTGCAGAGGTGTTCACGTCGAGTGTGCCATGGTGACACTGTGAATTATTTAGCAACCCATCCACCCACCCCCTTTAAAGAAGCTGAAATAAATTAACCATGGTAAGTCAATATCCCATTTCTGCTTCATGCTCATCTGTTCTGGCTCTCTAATGCAAGCGACTGGCAGCCTGGGTGTGTGCCGAATGTGCATCTGTCCCTACATGAGGACCCCTAGCCTAGGTGGGGCTGCCCTGTCTTCTGCCCTAGGCAACCATGTTTCAGCAGGGAAGGCTTCCCTGAGGAAGAAGAGCGGGTCCAGTCAGCATCCCATGGAATGCCAACCAGCGTCAAACATCACTGCCCCCTGAAAATGGGCAGCTGCAATTAAGCAGTCTGGGACCCCATATCCCCCCTTCACCCTTGAATGCTAGAGTGGAATGAAGGCCACATGTAGAGTCCTTCACAATGCGGCCCTCATGGCATGTGCTGCATGGAAACCCACAATCTCGGTGAACTATATTCAGCCAGAATAAAATTCAGTGAACTCAGCTCACAGTGGCCTCGACCTCCTGGGATGAAGTGATTCTTCCACCTCAGCCTCCTGAGTAGCTGGGACTACAGGTTCATGCCACCATACTCGGTTACTGTTAAATTTTTTGTAGAGATGTGGTTTCCCTATGTTGCCCAGGCTGGGCTCAAACTCCTGGGCTCAAGCAATCCTCCTGCCTCAGCGTCCCAAAGTGCTGGGATTATAGGCATGAGCTGCCACGCTTCTGGGTGAATTTTAAATCACATCAGGATACTAAGAATAACCATGTGTCTGTAGTTTCCCAGGATGGCTCCAAATTTCAAGTCTCTTTGATCACTACAATTAGGCCCACTTATGCATGTCAGAAGCTGTGTTCACAGCGGTGCCTGTGTCACCCCCCCAGCTTTAGGAGGCTCGGCACAGAGCGAAGGACTCCATTTGTTTGGAAGAAAGTAAGAGAAGAGAACAAGAGTTTCTTCCTGGTAATCCAGAGAATTCTTTTGAATCGTATCTAAGACCATCAACACAGTACCTCTGTGAGTCTAAAAAACTAGTGTTACTGAGCTTGGGGTGCTCCCAATGCAGATATGGTTTAGATCATAACACCCACGGCCTTTCGAATACCTGGAAAGCCTTTCCAAGAAAGACGGGTACAAATAGCCCCAGACTGTGGACTATAATAAATACCTAACTCTTCAACGTCTAGACACAGATGAACACCTATAAGCATCCAGGAAAACATAACCTCACCAACTGAACTAAATAAGGTGCCAGGGACTAATCCTGGGGCTATGTGGCCTTTCAGACAAAGAATTCAAAAGAGCTGTGTTGAGGAAACTCAAATTCGAGACAACACAAAGAGGGAATCAGAATCCTATCAGATAAATTTAACAAAGAGATTGAAATAATTAAAAAGAAACAATCAGATATTCTGGAGCTGAAAATGCAATGAACATACTGAAGAATGCATCAGAGTCTTTTAATGGCAGAACTGATCACGCAGAAGAAATAATCAGGGAGCTTGAAAACAGGCTATTTGAAAACACAGAGGAGACAAAAAAGAACAAGAAACAATGAAGCTTGACTACAGGATCTAGAAAATAGCTTCAAAAGGACACATTTAAGAGTTATTGGCCTTAAAACGGAGGTAGAAAAAGAGACAGGGGCAGAGAGTTTATTCAAAGAGAGCTTCCCAAACCTAGAGAAAGATACCAATATCCAAGTACAAGAAGGTTACAGAAGACCAAGCAGATCAAACCCAAAGAAGACCACCTCAAGGAGTTTAATAATCAAACTCCCAAAAGTCAAAGATAAAGAAAGGATCCCAAGAGCAGCAAGAGAAAAGAAACACATAACGTACACTGGAGCTCCCATGCACTCAGCAGCAGACTTCTCAGTGGAAGCCTGACAGGCCAGGAGAGAGTGGCATGACATATTTAAAGTGCTGAAGGAAAAAAAAAAAACATTTACTCTAGAAGAGTACAGCTGATGAAAACAGACAAATAGGAGCGTATCAAGTTAAAAAGCTTCTGCACAGCAAAGGAAACAACCCACAGAATGGGGGAAAATATTTGCAAACTACCTATCTGACAAGGGGTTAATAACCAGCCTCTGTGAGAAGCTCAAACAATTCTACAGGAAAAAACTGATAATCTGATCAAAAGACAGGCAGAAGCTCTCAACAGACATTTCTCAAAAGAAGACATACAAATGGCAAACAGGTATGTGAAAAGGTGCTTGACATCACTGATCGTTAGAGAAATGCAAATCAAAGCTACAATGTGATATCATTTCACCCCAGTTAAAATAGCTTATATCCAAAAGACAGGCAATAACAAATGCTGGCGAGGATGTGGAGAAAAGGGAACCGCTGTACACTGTGGGTGGGAATGTAAATTACTACAGCCACTATGGAGAACAGTTTGGAGAGTCCCCAAAAAACTAAAAATAGAGCTACTTTAGGATACGGCAATCCTACTCCTAGGTATATACCCAAAAGAAAGGAAATCAGTATATCAAAGGGATATCTGCACTCCCATGTTTACTACAGCACTATTGACAATAAATAGCCAGAATTATATATATATATGTATACACACACACATACATGCACATATAATATACATATATAACACAGAAGACAAACTGTAATAAACATGGGAGTGCAGATATCTCTTCAATATTATATATGTGTGTTGTGTTTACCATTGCATATGTGTATCCATTCATCTGTCAATGGACACTTAGGTTGCTTCCAAATCTTGGCTACTGTGGTACACGAACACAACGGAGTACTATTCAGTCATTAAAAAAAAATGAGATCCTATCATTTGCAACAACATGGATGGAACTGGAGGTCATTAAGTGAAGTAAGCCAAGCACTTTTTGCATGTTCTCACTTGTGACAGCAAAATTAAAATAATTGAACTCATGGAGATAGAGGGTAAAAGGATGGTTGCCAGACGCTGCGAAGGGTCGTAGGGAGGTGGGAGTTGGGGGTGGGGAAGTGGGGAGGGATAATGGGTACAAAAAATAGAAAGGATGAATGAGACCTAGTATTTGATAGCATACAGGGTGACTACAGTAAAACAAAAAATTTAACTGTACATTAAAAAATAACTAAAAGAGTGTAACTGGATTGTAACACAAAGGATAAACACTGGAGATGATGGATACCCCAATTATTCTGATGTGATTACTATGCCTTGCATGCCTGTATTAAAATATCTCTGGTAACCCACACGTATATACACCTACTATGTACCCACAAATATTAAAAATAAACAAAAACCTAAAAAGGAGCTGTGTCCAGATTTTGGTAGGAAACATCCAGCCTGTGCAGCCGGGCAAGTGCCAGGCAGTGGTAACTAAAGCATCACCAGCTTTTAAGTTACTGTTGTATTTTTTAATTCTCCTTTAAAGCATCAACTGAGCATGACATCAATCAAGGCTAGATTCGTTAAAGATATGACAAGAAAACCCAAGTTTCTGTCACCAGAACCCTGTGAAATTGTTCTACTATTGTTTCTAGTGCTCTCAGATGGCCTTTGCAGGTGACCCTTTAAAGGTGCAGAACAATTGGCAGCAAAGGTAGGTGTCTCTCTTCCCCCAAAAAGTTGAATCTGTGATCATATCTCCTATCAAAAAGAAATCTGTTTGAAACTACTCATTTTCAGCATATTTCTATTTGTGGGGATTAGAATGGGCCAATCTGCAACCACTGTGGGATCACAAGGATGGCAGATATCATCCACACGATAATAACTCCAGAATGTCCTCAACTCTGCAATGCTGGAACAAGTGAGAAAAAAACAGGGTCAATTTCTCTCAGGTCAGAGGACTCCAACAGAAGGAAGCTGGATTTTCAAGGGAAGTGTCTAAGGTAATGGCATTCAGGCTTTTCCAATAGCAAACCTCAGACTTCCAATTCTGCATGTGTGCGGGTACCCACAGCAACATGCATCAAGAGAGGCTATGCACCGTAGACGGGGTTTATGCTCAAGGTAGGAGCAGCCATACTGACTTTGACTTTTGCCAGGAATTTTTTTACAATGCTTTTTTTTTTTTTTTTTTTTGAGGCAGAGTCTCGCCCTCAACCTCCACCTCCTGGGTTCAAGTGATTCTCCTGCCTCAGCCTCCTGAGTAGCTGGGATTACAGGCAGGCACCATCATACCTGGCTACTTTTTGTATTTTTAGTAGAGATGAGATTTCACCATGTTGGCCAAGAGGGTCTCGATCTCCTAACCTCATGATCCACCCACCTGGTCCTCCCAAAGTGCGGGGATTACAGGCGTGCGCCACTGCGTCGGGCCAATGCTTTGATCTTGTGTTATAATTTTAGTGGAACTAAACCTGAATAGTCCTAATTGATACAGTTAACTTCTTGATTACAATTACAAATTAATCCCAGCCAAACTTAGTGACACATGGGGTCTCAATTATATAAAGCTACCAGCAGGCAGGTGACGGGGCATTCTCAGTTCAGGTGTTTTAGGTAAAACTTCATTATGTAAAAAACCTCAAATGAGCCCTCAGTGGGGTCAGCAGTGGGACTGTGGTACCCAAGGGAGGTAACTGATGGCTCCTTACCGTGAGCTCCTGCTTTATGCATTCAATTGTGGCCTCAAGTGCCCTGGTGCCCCGGGTGGCCTCATCCTCCACTGCCTTTACAGTCTTGAGGAGGGAGGTGACATTGGTCACCATCACCTGCATAGGAAGAGAGAATACAGATAGTGCAGTGTCTCAGGTCCAGCCCCTATTCCTTTTACTTCTGGATCGCATGCTATGAGCAAGGACACCTCTCCTTCCTTTAAGTGAGAAGAGAACTCAGGTGCTTGTCCCCAGCAGGAGCCTCACTCTACCTTGGCGGCCCCCTTTAGCTGGTACATGGAAGGGTCGTCGGCTGGCTTGCTGGCAGCTCCCTTGGTAGCACTGATGAGATCGGAGAGGGCCTTGGCCACGTCTTTGATGGCATTGATCAACACCACCTGTAAGAGAGCACAGAGCCCAGGTGAGCACGTGCCAAGATGTCAGCTGTGAGCTTCGCCCAGGCATGCAGCCTGAGGGCAGGCTGGGGCACAGGGTGTGAGAGAAAGACAGTCTGAAGTCTGCAGCATGGCAGACCTCCTGGGAAGCCACCCTTGGCGATTCTGATGCAGGACTCAGGACTTTGAAAAGCTGCCCAGGGGAGGCTGAAGCTGAGCCAGAAGGGAGAAGTCAGGTGTAAATGTGCGGTTTATGTAAAACCTCCTAGCCAGCAACTTAGCGGATGACCTGCCTCTGCCACCACGAAGGCAGCTAAGCCAACACCGGAGACGCAACACCACTTACCCCTAACTAGCACCCCAAACACTGAGTAAAAATCCCCACCTGACCCCAGCCCTCAAGGCCCCACATCAGCCCTGCCCACCTCTCTGGCTGTGAGGGTGCTCTGCTATAGGCACCCGGGTTGGCCTGTCTCATCTGTGGGAAATCTCAACTCATTCCTGTTTGGGACCTTTGCTCGCTGTTCTAACTGGAACTCAGCTCCTTCCATCACTTGCACCTCAGCTCAAATGTCATGTCCTCAGAAGCCTTTCTCCTGACCTCTCAGCTACAGACCCAGTCCTGAAACTGTCAAGCTGCTGTTTTATTTACAGCACTTATCAGTAGGTGGGATTATTTTATCATTTTTTCACTTACATATCATCTGTCTTCTCCATCAACTTGAATGCAAGCTCCAGGAGGCCTGGCCTGGACATCTGCATTGTTTCACACATGGAACAGAGACCAGCACCCAGCAGGTACTTAGTAAATACTCGTGGAATGAATGAAGATGCAGGGGTGTACCCACATCAACCTGGATGTGATGCATTATCTGTGTTTGCTTTTCTAATGTCACAGAGACTATAGACCATCTTTTCAAACTGCCAGATTGAGGGTCAAAAGTACCAGCCTAGATGGGACTTACACAGTAGTGGGCATTGCACTGAAGTGTTCCCAGTCCAGTAGCTCCTGTTTCTGTACGAATGAAAACAATTTCCCTTTCTGAGGGCAGTGCTGAGGTGCTGAGCCGGGCACTCCACACACCTTATCTCATTTACTCCTCACCACTGGCTTTGAGTGGGAACCACAATCTTTATGTCCACACTACCAGAGCCAGGAGCCGCAGAGTTGGGATTCAGAGTCTGGTGAGCATGAGAGCCACTGTCTGAACCTCCACACTGTGCCATGGTGTGGGCGTGGCTCCGGCTCCTCATCCACAGCCCCATCTACCTCATTAAATTGCTCTGAAGATACAGTGGGATCTCTGACATGAACATGGATTAAGACTCTGGAGGCTCAGACAGCCACCAGAACAGCACGGCCACGATTGCCCAGCCTCCTGCCCTCTTCAGTCCTCCCCATTCCCATCTGTGCCTTCTCACCCACCGGAGACAGGAAAGCCCAGCCAACCTTCTGAACCCACAGGGCAGGTTGGGGCTGTGATGGAGCTCATGAGGAACATGTGACACATAGGAATCTCACACTGATTCCCAAAATCATAGTGGGGAAGGAGAAGCGGCATGAGGACACAGGGGCACACAAGCAAGGGTCTACTGCCAACATCCACAGCCTCCAAGATACACTGTCCCATACCAGTCACCTGACAACTCCCTGACCCGTGGGGACATTCTTCTGAAGGGATTTTTTTTTTTTTTGAGATGGAGTCTCACTCTGTCACCCAGGCTGGAGTGCAGTGGTGCAATATCCGCTCACTGCAACCTCCGCCTCCTGGGTTCAAGCGATTCTCCTGCCTCAACCTCCCCGAGTAGCTGAGATTACAGGTGCCTGCCACCATGCCCAACTAATTGTTTGTATTTTTAGTAGAGATGGGGTTTCACTGTGTTGGCCAGGCTAGTCTTGAACTCCTGACCTCGTGATCTGTCTACCTTGGCCTCCCAAAGTGCTGGGATTACAGGCGTAAGTCACTGCACCTGGTCAGGGATTTTTTTTTAAATTAGGGAGACCTCATTAGAAGTTAGTGCTTCAGGATATTTAGACGATTAGAGAGTTAATATCCTAACAGCAATAGCCAAAAGAAATAACCCAATTAAAAAACGGGCCAAGGACCTGAATAGATATTTCTCCAGAAAGAAGACATGCAAATAGCCAACAGGTGTATGAAAAGAAGCTCAAGGTCACTAGTCATCAGGGAAATGCAAATCAAAACCACAGTGAGAGGACCCTAAAGGGAAAAAAAAAAAAGGACAAGTGTTGGCAAGGATGTAGAGAAACTGGAACTCTTACACACTATTGGTGGGAATACAAAACAGTGCAGCCATTATGCAAAACAGCATGGAGGTTCCTAAAAAAACATAAAAGTCGAATGACCTACCATAAGACCCAACAATCCCTTCTTCTGGGTATTCAGTGAAAAGATTCAAATTAGGATCTCAGTGAGATATCAGCACTGTCATGTTCACAGCAGCACTATCCTCCATAGCCAAAATGTGGAAACAAACTGAATGTCCACCAGCCGATGAATGGATAGAGAAAATGCAGTCAATACATACCATGGACTATTAGTTATGGGACTATCATTATTTAATGGTATATTTATTTTCTCCAAAAAAAGAAGGTAATCCTGCCATTTGCAATTACATGGATAAACCTTGAGTACATCATGCTGAGTGAAATAGGTCAGTCACAGAAGGACAAATATTGTTTGATTCCACTTATAGGAGGCATCGGAAACAAACTCGGAAGCAGAGCAGAAAGGGGCATGGTGGGAGAAATGGGGGGTTCCTCATGAATACCAAGTTTCAGGTATGTAAAATAAATAAGTCTTAGAAATCTGCTGTCCAACACTGTGTCTATAGTTTACAATACTATACTGCATACCAAAAATATGGTAAGAAGGAGAGATCCAAGATGGCGGATTAGCAACAGCTCAGGATTGTAGCTCCCAGTGAAAGTGCAGAGAGCAAGTGGACGCTGCAATTTCAGATGCATTTCTGTTGCCCACAAACTGGGAGCTACCCAGCGGAGGAGCCACACGGGTCGCCAGCAAGACTCTTTTGGCCGGCGCGGCATGACACTTCTCGGTGCGGAGTATACGGGACTGGGTGCCCTTTGAGTCGGGCTTAGCTGGTCCCATCCCCACAAGAAGAACAGCAATTGGAAGCGCTGAGGACTGAGAGTTTCACAGTAAGCAAGATGAACCCGGGAAGGCCTAGCTCTGTGGGGAAAGGGTGTCTGCCAAAGGAAAACTAAGAAACAGAAAAAACTTCATCACCAACAAGATGGACGTCCACCCAGACCCAATCTGAAAGTTGGCAATTACAAAGATGACAGGTGGATAAATCCACAAAAATGGGAAGAAACCAGTGCAAAAAGGCTGAGAACACCCGAGATCAGAATGCCTCTCCTCCTACAGGGGAT